>BPLR01020404.1:0-37312 GCA_021605095.1 Caerostris extrusa | reverse complement strand
TTACGTATTGCTGAGAGAATATCCCATCCAGTAAACACAAAATCTTGTTTGTGCAACAACAGTTTTTTCTGGATTTGAACTTCTCAGACTTCTTTGTGACTAGCAATCTCAGATTTATTTTCCTTTGAAAAACTTTTTAAATTTACACTCTTCCACTGGTATATCCCCTGCTATCCAAAGAATTACCATCAAGCATCCTAACGAATTAATAGTAAAAGGGTAGTTTCTATTAAACTGCATATTCCCCTCCATACTTCCACATATTTTTATCCAAATATTCATTTAAAACACAGAATAGACTTTAATAAGTTTGCAACAACTATGGTAAAACTGGAAAAAAGAAAAATATCTTGAATTCCCATCCAAAAGGTCATCTATTCTGATTTTTGTTTCATAAATTCACCTGTTTCGATACCACAAATTCTTTAACAGAACATTGGGTAACTTCTTGAGTGAGTAGTTTGAACATTTCGCGTACACGAAGACACAACAAGCAGTAAAAACAGCAAAAAGATTTTGAAATGTTGGATAGATCAAAGTGTAAACCGCAATCTTTAAACTTCTAATCAAGTTAAAAGCATAAAAAGGCTTCATATAATACCCATATGTAAAATGTCGGCGATTTCTGAAATGGAAATAGCGGCTATTGTAGGGAAGGCAATATGCATGCAACATAGAATAATTATTATGAAATTTATCTTTTTTGGATAAATAGGCAAAGATAAGTTTTTCAGTTCCTGCAACAACTTTGTTAACTGTTTCTTTTTCAATCGTATAGCATACCATGTTGCTGCAGATAATGCATAGATCGAAACGTAGATCAAGCTGAGCATATAACCCCCTTCATTGTTTCGGACTTGTATACAGAAAGAAATGAAATTATCAATGTTCACAAATAAGAGGATAATACAGAAAACTGATAATGTTCTATTGTACCATCTATTTGTGTTCTCCGGTATTTTGACAAGTCCTGTGCAGCACATGAACAGATAAATAATAGTAGGTATGTTATGTAATCTGGCGTGAACATCGACATGAGTGTTGGTAGATTGGTCTTTGCTCAAGAAATACATTGCTTTCTACAAAAATTTGATTTTCCCCTAAATATGAATTTTCAAATATATATATATATTCACAACAATATTTTTATAAAAATATCATCCTACTTATCGAATTAGTCTTTGATTTATGTACTCGGCATAAACGTAACGGAATTGTCTGTCCCAAAACTGAAACTTTATACCTAGTTCAAGTTATAAAAGAATGATTTTAGAAAATTATATTAACAAGAATATTTAAGCAAGAATTCAGTTTGTTTTTACAAAGTTATTTAGAAATATTTTTGCTTTTAAATCAACCAGATCATTATATCTTGAAGTTTTCACCATTCAAAATCGACTTCTTTAAAAAATAATAAATTACCATCAGTAATAACAGGTTAATAATATTGTCCACAACTCTACATACGTGAATAACAATGTTCAAATCTTGAAAGCACACTCTTCATATCCTTACTAATGATGTAAGATGGTAGTAAGCGTATCCTTAATTTTCTCAAATTATTCAAATTGATTGATATGTCAATACATGTATATAATTTCGCGCGAATAATCATTATATGTGCATTTATATGTACAAAAAGTTTAACAAAAGACCTATGTATATTTTCATGATATAAAAGCAATATTATAAATGTATATGTCGAAGGCAAGACAATATCATAAATGTATATGTCTAAGCAGTATAATTGATTTTTATGAAAGATTTAATTTATATAATGGATTCAGTTCATTCATCATTATTAATGAGTGCTATACCAAGAAATTAAATATGTTTATAAAAAGAACAGTTTCAAAAGACATAAAATAATCTTTTTCAAAGTATGTTTACAGAACACGCCTCCTTTTTAACAAATTACTTCTATAGAAGTATGTTACAAATATAAGCAATATAATTGATTTTGTTAAATTTAATTTATATAATGGATTCAGTTTATTGATCATTATTAATAAGTGCTGTACCATAATTTTATTTTGTTCAAAAAAGGATAGTTACACAAAACAAAAAATAATCACTCAACGTATAACACATATTACTTTAAAAACTTCATCTTTAGAAGTGTGTTACAATAAATTCTGGAAGAAATATTAAAAGAATAAAAATAAATTTGAATGTCATATTTTATAAATACTTCTTTCCTTTGAAAAATCATTAATGTGCAAGAAACATTGAAGCTAAATCATTATTCATCAATAAAATTTATAGATCAATATTTATCAATAATGATAACATCAATAACAAAACATAGACAATAATATGAATGAAGAAGTTTAAATTAGAATAATTTAAAAATGATATTGATATGAATGCGGTAATATATATATATATATATATATATATATATATATAAAGAAAATTTGAAGAATGTATTGTTTTATAACAAATTATAATTGTCAAAGAAATATAGTAGATAATCAGTGCAAAGAAATGAATTATTTAATTCCTTAACATGGATCAGTAAACAATCATGTGCATGTCAAATAAAATAAAACTCTGTTACCGTTCATTGTGTTGCTTAAATTGTTTTAATTTATTAATAATTTAAAGGAATCCTTAGTGTTGCGTCATTTTTATTAATTGCACTGATAGTTCGAGAACCTACAAAAGGCTCTATAACAAATGCTTTTATTTTTCAGCTAACTAACATAAATAAATGGGTAAAAATCTATAATTCTGTACCCTTTGTGTCAAATGCATCACCAGGATGCCAAGTCGCCAAGTAAGCAGAGTAAGGCTCGTGCCCACCGAGGTGAGAAGATTTAAGCAACAAGATATGACCAACCACTAGCCTCACCACGTTCGCCTGAAACCGGTTTGAAATCCGCCGCTTCGAGTTGACCAACTTTCAACTCGAAGCGGAATTTCACTAGGCGTAATGCTATTTCTGGCGTTTCGCTGTGAAGGGGGTCGAAAAAATTTTTCACTTGCCGCTTGAATCTTCACGTCTCTCGCTTCGGTGGGGAAGGAGCTTTAATGAATGTACCAAGTAGTTTCGCTGTAAAATGATAATTCTGATATAATGATAATAAAATAATAATGGTAAAATAAAATCTTTCTCTGAGATGCCAAATCGCCAAGTAAACAAACAATAATGGCAGCAGAAGTTTTTGTGTCATTGTAAAAACGCCATTTCGCCAAAATTTATCGCCGAACAATGCTATTACGCCAACATTAGCAACCAAACAGCTATTACGTCAATGTTTATTCTTGAAAGTGTTTTTAAGCCAAAGTTTATCGCTTTAACGCCAAATATGATCACTATCCTACAATTGACAGCATTTAATCCTTAAAATGCTTTATCGCCAACATATATTGATTTTTTTGAAAATTATTGTTTTTTAAAATGTGTTATTGTTTTTAAAATTTTTGCTTTTTAAATTACTTTTACAAAAGTTAATGCTTTATCGTCAAATTTGTATCACTAAAAAAAAATTTTATCGTTTGAATACTTTTGTGTCAAATGCTATCGCTTTTACGCCAAAATTTAGGACTATTATACCAAATAAATTACGGCTAAATTGTCTTTAAGCCAATTTATATCGCTTTATCGCCAAAGTTTTACCACTATTATGGAAAAATTTTAATGTTTTCTTTTACACCATATATTACCGCTTTAATGTCAAAATATATCATCATTGTGCAGAAATTATATTCCTAAATTACTTTTACGACAAATTTAATCCCTTTATCGCAAATTTATGTGAAATTATGTTTTGCTTATTCACATAAATGTATCATTTAGACAAAGATAATAATCGCTGATATGATAAAATTACATAAAATTATTCGCTAATACGCCATTATTATTATTATTAGTAGTAATCGTATGTTGTTTACAATACCGAATTCGAAAGATGAAACAAAATTATTTAAATAGGAAAAAAAAAAAAAACATAATGATTAACTTACATTTATTATATCCTTTGTTTGAAGGATACCGTACCTATTCTTATCAATTGAATGAAGAAAACAGAAAGAACAACAGAAAACCACAGAAAAATTTAATACGTTCCAACGGCCTTTTACTTCAGTAGACTAACGTTCTAAAATTAAAAACTTACATTTTTCGCGCGAATTCAAATAATGGTTGTTATAAAACCTTAATTATTTCAACAGCATTAAAAAGAAAATAATTATTTGATAATCAAATATAAGTTATTAATAACTTTAAAAATCGTTTTCCTTGTTTGTTCGTATTTTCATAAATTACATCATAAAAATTGTTTTTCTGTATCATATACTGTAAACATACATTATAAGAACAATCTCAAAATAATCAATAATTTATTGGAATAAATATTTAAAAGAATACATATTTGTTTTCTTTATTTACTATAATTAAAAATTCTGCAAATAACTATCAATGTAGAAAGAAATAGTCACTATATTTTTCTGAAAAAGAAGTTGTGAAGAATTTTTATAGAGTATTGTAACCCTAACAAATTGGCCGAACATTGGCGAAATATTCCGGGTTGTATGATTGGCGACTTTCTCAGGGATACAGTATTCTAGATTTCAAAATAACATTAATGCTAATTAATAACTAATACTCTATAACAGTTGCTTTTATTTTTTAGCTGAATAACATAAATAAATGTAAAGCAATAGAAAAAAATTGCAAATATAGCTTAAACGGTCAAAGGAAAAAGGTTTTAGAGAAATTCCGGAAAATATGATAGTAACAGGTGGGATGAAATGTTCATAGGCAAACACATAGATGGCACTACTAGTATTAAATTCATGTAATTTCTAGTTAGCCCTAACCTTCAAAAGACACGTGTATAAATTTGACAGCTGTTGCACTATTAGTATGTGAGTTATAGCATTTTTAGTGAAGCAACTTTTGTTATTTTGGAAAAATGGACAAAAAGGAATTTCGTGTGTTAATAAAGCATTGCTTTTTGGCAAAAAAAAAAAAAATACTATTGAAGCCAAGGCTTGGCTTGATAAACTTTATTCGAACTTTGCACCAAGAAAATCAACCGTAGAGAAGTGGTTTGCTAAATTTAAACGAGGCGAAATGAGCACCGAGGACGATGCACGCAGTGGACGCCCCAAAGAGGCTGTTATCGACGAAAACATCAAAAAAGTCCACAAAATAATTTCTGATAACCGTAAAGTGAAAATGATTGAGATATCTGAGACGCTAAAGATATCAAAGGAACTTGTTGGACATATCGTGAATGAATATTTGGATATGCGAAAGCTCTGTTCAAAGTGGGTGCCGCGCGAGCTCACAATCGACCAAAAACAACAACGAATTGATGATTCTAAGCAGTGTTTGGAGCTGTTCAATCGTAATAAACCCGAATTTTTGCGTTGATATGTGACAATAGATGAAACATGGCTCCATCATTTCCTACCGGAGTCCAATCGACAGTCAGCCGAGTGGAGTGCACATGATGAACACTAAAAATGCTATAACTCACATACTAATAGTGCAACAGCTGTCAAATTTATACACGTCTCTTTGGAAGGTTAGAGCTAACTAAAAATCATATGGATTTAATACTAGTAGCGCCATCTATGTGTCACCCTATGAACTTTTCAGCCCACCTGTTACAAACAATGTATTATATTTACAGAAATATAAGTTAGCCACTAAATATTAATTAAAAAATAATTATTATGTATTATATTAATCATATAATAAGTATTATACTATGTATGTATTATATAAATATATTAATAATATAATAAGTAAAAAATATTATAATTTAATTATGTTTTTTTTTTTGTATTATCGAAATCATAAGAAATAGCATTAAAATTTAGTCATTTGAACAAATAGCATGATCTCATGCATTCAAATTTATAAAGGATGCAAAACTTTTATCCAAGAAAATCAATATTATTGCAATTGCAAACCGTCCAATCATATTTTAATGCACGTTTTTTATAAAACTACACAAGAGTTTCGTACTTGATGAGCAATATTGATAACAAAAGAGCAATAGTCACAAAAAAATTTTTTTTTCAGTCATATCTGGAATATTTTTTAAATTTCATCATTAATTTAATTCTTTTTAGAAGAACGGTAACTGTATTTCTGCAGTTACATACAAGTTGAAAAGCAAGTAATGCAAGTTTGTCATTGAAAGTAATAAAGTAAATATCAGGAATAATGCTCCACATTTAAAAAATTACAAAAATTAAATAAGGAGGAAAATGAACCACTTCTGCAGAATTTTTTTTTTTTTATTAATTCCGCGACTTAATAAATTGAATTCAATATACACCATTTAAAGTAAATAATAAATCATCGGTTAACATTAACATTAACATTGAAGATGAAGATACACGCTAAAGTACTATTGTTACAATTCATGGTGGTTTAAATTAATAATATCTAATATAGTACAATAAAATTAATTTTTACATAAAAATCTTTTTATCTAAAAACAAAAAAAAAAAAAATTCACGGTACTTAAAAAATGAAATGAGCCCTCAGATATTATTTGTAGAATATTTAGTTCTATAGATCTATTCCTTACTAATAAGCACAGTATATGTCATCAATGCCCCAAACAAAGCAAATATAGAACTTCGACGATAAGAGAGAATATCCCAACCAGTAAACACAAAATCTTGTTTCTGCAACAACAGTTTTTCAGATTTGAACTTCTCGGAGCTCTCTGCGAAAAGCAACCTCAGATTTATCTTCTTTTGAAAAACTTTTTAAATTTACACTCTTCCATTGGTATATCCCCTGCCAACCAAAACACAGCTATCAAGCATCCTAAAGAATTGATGGTGTAAAAGAGTACATTCTATCATAACACTTGTTCCACCAGACATCCACATATTTTTATCCAGATATGAATTTAAAACACAGAAACAATTTAATAAGTTTGAACCAACTATGGCAAAAGTAGGAAAAGAAAAAATATCTTGAATTCTATCCAAAATGTCATCTATTCTTGATTTTCGTTTCATAAATTCGGTTCGTTTCGATACCACAAATTCTTTAGCAGGACACTGGATAACTTCTTGAGTGAGTAGTTTGATCATTTCACGTGCACGAAGACACAACAAGCAGTAAAAAAAGAGAGTAACAAGATTTTGGAATGTTGGATATATCAAAGTGTAAATCATAATCTTAAAATTAAACGTAATTTATAAGCATATAAATTTTTCATATAATACCCATAAGTGTAAAACGTATCGTTATGTTCTAAAATGGAAATAATGAGTATGGTAGGAAAGATAATATGCATGCAACATAGAATACTTATTAAAAGATTTATCTTCTTTGGATAAATAGGCAAAGACATGTTTTGAATTTCCAGCAATAACTTCGTTAAATGTTTTCTTTTCAGTCGTATAGCATACCATGTTGCTGCAGATAATGCATAGATCGAAAGATAGACTGCATAGGATATAACCTTTTCATTCATTCGGGCTTTTATACAGACTGAAATGAAATGATCAATGTTCACAAATAAGAGGATAATACAGAATACTGATAATGTTCTATTGTACCATCTATTTTTGTCCGGTCTTTTAACAAGTCCTGTATAGCATATGAACAGATAAAGAAAAGTAGGTATGTTATATTTAAATTGACGTGAGCGTTGACATGAATGCTGATAGGCTTGTGTTTTGTTCAAGATATACATTTCTTTGTGCAAATGGTTGATTTTCATCTGAATATGAATCTAAAAATTTATGCACTCACAAGAATATTTTTAAGAATCTCATACTTCAGAAATCATCAAATTAATCTTTGATTTAATTAATGTTCCTAATATGATTTAATTCTTGATCAAGAAATTTACAATTTGTTGCTTGTTCATGAATTGCACTTCTTGATATAAAGCATTGATTTTCAAATATAACAATCTTTAAACATTTATATTTACAGTAATATTTCAGCAACAATACGGTTAGCTTAATTGAAAGGGTTGTTCAGAAATATTTTGTTTTTAAATCATCCATTAAATTTGCAATTTGCACCATTCAAAATCTACTGTTCTAAAAATAAGTAATAAATTGCCAACAATATCAACAGGTTAATAAATGAATAAATGTCAGTATTGTCCGTAACTTTACATATGCGAATATCAAAGTTCAAGTCTTGAAAGCACACTCTTTTGCAAATGTGGTTAAGCATAAAATTTTAAAGGCATGTCATTTAAATTTATTTCGGATATGCATAAATATATATATATAAAGCATTTCATTTACTAAAGCTCACAATTGCTTCCGCTAAATTTGTTGGAAATGATACTACTGAAGTAAAGTGCATTATTAAATTGTCTTCATATTCTTACTAATGATGTAAGTTCTCCTTGAAGGATGTAAGCAAATTGTTTATTTTCGCAAATTATTCAAATTTATTGACAATACATTTTGCATTTATTTTTGCATGGCTAATAATTTGTATATGCTTTTACATATCTAGCCAAAGTTTAACAAAAGATCTGATATAACTCTTCATGATATAAATTTAATTGATAACACAAAATCATAAATATAGTGGTCTAGGCAGTATAAATTATGTTTATGCCAAATTTAATTTATAAAATGGATTCAGTTTATTGATCTTTATTAATAAGTGATGTACCATAACATTAAATATGTTTAAAAAAGAACAGTTTCACAAGGCATAAAATAGTCACTCAAATGATATTTACAGAGAATTCCGCTCATTTTAAAAATTTCTTCTTTATTAGTGTGTTACAAATCTAAGTAGTATATTTGAGTTTTATATTAAATTTAATTTCTCTAATGGATTCAGTTTATTGACTATTAGTAATGAGTGTTGTACCATAACCATAATTACGTTTAAAAGAAGTTTCACAAGACATAAAATAGTCACTCAACTGATATTTATAGAGAACTCACCTCACTTCTAAAACTTCTTCGTTAGAAGTGTGTTCAAATCTAAGCAGTATATTTTATTTTTTATATTAAGTTTAATTTATATAATGGATTCAGTTTATTGATCTTTATTAATGAGTTTTGTACCATAACCATAAATATGTTTAGAAAAGAAACGTTTCACAAGACCAAAAATAATCATTCAACTGTCGTTAAGGATAACTCACCTCACTTTAAAAACTTCATCTTTAGAATAATTAAATTCTGTGTTACATTATATTCTGAGAGAATTATTAAAAAAAATAAAAATAAATTTCAATATTTTTATTTTGTAATTACTTCCTTTTCAAAATTCATCATTATGCAGGCATCATTAAAGATAAATCATTATTCAACAATAACAGAACATAGATAATATTAAAAATGAAGTAACATTGGTTACAATAATTTAAAAAAGAATATTGACATGATTACGATAAAATATATAGAAAAACAAAAGTTGGAAATTTCAAAAATTTATTGTTTGACAAAAATTATTGTTGTCAAAAATAAAACAAATGCCATAGATAACAATTGCAAAAAATATCAATTGAATAAATTATTTAATTTGTTGTACAATTTCGGAGTGCATTGGTCGCGCAGCGACCATAAACCTCTGTCCTGGAAAAATAGGGTTCTTGTCGATTGGTCTAAGCCCATTGCCAGTGTGAAAAAATTTTAAATTTATAGAAAAAGTGGATAATTAATTGAATAAAAATTACAAATAAGTAAACTAGTTAAATATATTAAGAGAGATGGAAAGGAATTATAATTACAAAATGAAATTATTGTAGTAAAAAAAAAATGAAAAGCATTGAAAACCAGACATCCTTCAGAAAGCATTGGTCCTTCAGAAATAGTGATTTTAACTATTGATATTTAATACAGATCGCGGTCTTTTGCGGTTTTTGCGGGAGAGAAATATCATAGCTATAATTTTGAAGATCTTGTAATACAAGATTGTTAGAGTTGGAGAGATTATTATAAAAATTAATCGCTAGTTTTTCAACATATTCAACAAAACTGGGGATAGAGATGGCATATCGTATTTCCGCATTTCTGAAGAACCAAGGCGAATCCGTGATCATTCGGATAATTTTGTTTTGCAGTCTTTCGAGAATTGTGATGTTTGCTTTAGAAGTAGAGCCCCAAACTGGACTCGCATATGCTATAATGGGTCTGAGGTAAGAAAGGTAGATTAGCTTTTTAAGTTCAATTGTTAGTGAGGAGTTTCTACGTATTTAATTTCTTAACATGGATCAACAAACTATCATATTCTTGTAAAATGAAATTTAACTTTGTTACCATCCATTGTGTTGCTTACATTGTTTTAACTTATTAACAATTTAAAGGAATTCTTAGTGTTTTTTTCATTTTCTTTAATTTTACTGATAATTCAGAACCTAAAAATTGCTGTGTAAAATATGCTTTTAATTTTAAACTAACTGACATAAATAAATGTAAAAAGCAAAATAAACAAAGAAAGAAAGGGCAAGTATAGATTAAAGGTAAAATAAAAATAAGTTTTAAAGAAATTCCTGAAAATATGGCAGAACAAACAAGAATGTATTATGTTTACAGATGTATAAGCTAACCACTAAATACTAACTTTAAAAATAATTCTATCGTGTATTATTGAGAACATAAGAGATAGCTGATAAGTTACCTCCAGAAAAAAATTTCTAAGTGTCATTTAAAGAAATAGCGAGATCTCGTGAAATAATTTTCCTAACTACATTGGTTATTTTAAAATAGCTATGAATATTATTGTAATCCATAGAAGATCGTTACAGTACGATCTTTATCTTATAGGACAAATGCCTGTGGATTGTCAGGTGGAGGTGAGCTACTCCTTAGCAAAAGCAATGCATTCACGTTAGTTGCTAAGGCCAATGAAATTTTTTAATAATCTAGAATCCTGTAACCTTTTTACAGGCCTTTTTTTGTAACCTTTTTCAAGTAAAACGCTGTTTTTCCATAAATCATAGCCCAAAATCGCTATTTAGCCAAAGTTAATAGCAAACACTTATTACGTCAAATTATATTCCTTTAATTGTTCTTATACCAAATTTTATTTCTTTATCGCCACATATTATCACTGCCAAATTATTTGTCCCAAAAAGCTTTTACGCCAATTTTTTTTCTCTAAGCGATATTTAATTATGAAAGGCTTTAAGGCAAAAATATTGCTTTACCGTCAAATTTCAGCACTATTATGCCAAATGATTTACGCCTAAATTTTCTCTATGCCAAATTATATCGCTTTATAGCCAAAATTGTACCACTATTATGGCAAAATTTCAATGATTTCCTTTTACTATAAATGTTATCGCAGTAAAAATCTAGAATCATATATCCTTTGTGCCAAATACGTTGCCTGGATACCGCCAAGTAAGCATAATAATGAATACATCCAGGTTGTTTTCGCGCTAAAATTATATTGCGCCAAAAATCCTGCACAAGGATGCCAAGTAAACAAGCAAAAGGGCTGCTGATTTCGGTGACTTTGCAAAACGCTATTTCACCCAAAATGCATCTCCAAAAATCGCTATTACGCAAGCATTAGGAGCCAAACAGCTAATACGTCAAATTTTATTCCTTAAATTTCTTTTTGCGCAAATGTTATGGCTTTAGTGCCAAATATTATCACAATTCTGTCAAAATTTTGTTCTATAAATACTTTTATGCCAAAATCAATCACTTTATCGCTAAATTTTTCACTAAGCTAAATTTTATTTTTAAATTGGTTTTTCGCCAAATATTATCGCTTTAATGCCGAATTTTAGTACTATTATACAATTAAATTTTAAACCTAAATTTCCTTTACACCAAATTATATCCTTTATCGTCAAAATTTTACTACTATTATGGCAGAATTTTAACGATTTGCATTTACGACAAATGTTGTAGCTTTGACGCTAAAATATATCACTATTTTTCCAACCCTTTACTTCTAAATTGCTTTTATGCCAAATTTTATCGTTTAAACTACAAATCTAATCAACGTCAAATTATAATTTTGTCTTGCTAACTCATAAATGCATAATTTTAGCAATGATAATTATCTTTTTTTATGATAAAATTACGTCAAGGTTATTCACTAATACGTCAATTTTTTTTCTATAATGTCAAAAAATATTTTGTGTTTACGAAACCGAAGTCGAATGTTTAAACAATATTGTTAAAAAAGAGGAAAAAAAGAAAGAATAACTTATATTTTATTCGGATATATCCTTTATTTGAGGTGAAAATTATCGTTATATTGCCTCACTAAAACTTACTCGCCTTTGCATATACATATCAAATGAATGAAGAAAACAGGAACAACACAAAACCCACGGAAAGAATTAGATTGAAATCTATAATCATTGTACCCCTGAAAAATTCGCCAAACTTGCAACCCGGAATATTACTCCAATGCTCCGTAAATTTCTTTAGGGTTACAATACTAGAGAGGAATTTTAATTTCTTCTTTTTTCCGAACTAATGTAATGACTATTTACCTCTACTTTGATAGCTATTTGCAGAATTTTTTTAGTTATAGTAGATAAAGAGCATAAATATACATTCTTTTAAATATTTATTGCGATGAATTATTGATTATTCCAAGATTGTTCTTATGGCATATGTTTACAGTATATGATACAGACAATAAACAATTTTTATGATGCTGCCACTCATGAAAATATGCAAACAAACACAAAAAAAACCGATTTTTAATTTATTAATAACATATATTTGACTATCAAATAATTATTTTTTTTAATGTTGTTGAAATAATTAAGGTTTTCTAACACCCGTTATTTGAATTTGTGCGAAAAAAATGTTATTTTTTATTTTTTGAACATTAGTTCACTGCAAAAACGTCGATTGAATTTTTCTTTTTTTAAAGCTTTTGACACAGCTAAAGTTTTGTGGCAACAGTTATTTGAATTCGCTCGGAAAAATGTAACTTTTTAATTTTAGAACGTTAGTTTACAGAAAAAAAGACTGTTGGAAAGTATTAAATTTTTCTGTGGTTTTCTGATGTTTTTTTTTTGTTTTTTTTGTTTTCTTCATACATTTTATAAAAATAGATACGGTATCCTCCAACAAAGGATTTATCAGAATAAATGTAAGTTACTCTTTGTTTATTTATTAATTTATTTATTTTCCTTTTTAATTAATTTTGTTTCATTATTCGAATTCGGCATCGTATACAAGATGAAATAGTTTTTGACATAATAATAATAATAATTATGAATAATTTTGCGTAATTTTATCACACCAGTAACTATTATCTTTGTCAAAATGTTACATTTATGTAAGTTAGTAAAACATAATTCCACATAATAATTTGGCAATAAAAGCGATATAAATTGGCGTAAAGACAATTTAGAAATAATTTCTTTGGCATAATAAAGCTAAATTTGGGCGTAAAAGTGATAACATTTGGCACAAAATTATTCAAGAGAAATTTTTCAGCGATAAAAAGTTGGCGATAAAGCATTAACTTTTAGCGTAAGAGCACTTCAAAAAAAACAAAATTCGCTTATCGAAAAGTTTGGTGATAAAGTATTTCAGAGATTAAAATTTTATCAAGGATAGTGATTATATTTGCTTTAAAGCGATAAATTTTATCTTAAAAAAGCCCTTTCAGGAATAAACTTTTTAAGTTAATAGCTGTTTGGCTACAAATTTTGGCGTAATAGCTCTATTTTCAGATGAATTTTGGCGTAATAGCTCTATTTTGAGATGAATTTTGGCGCAATAGCATTTTACGATGACACTGAACTTCGGCAGCCATTTTGTTCGTTTACTTGGCGATTTAGCATCCGTAAAGGATTTTGGTGAAATTTAATTTTTTTCCCCGAAAACTACCTGGTCCATTCATTATTATGCTAATTTGGTAACTTGGCAACCCGGTGATTTATTCGGCACAAAGTCTACAGGTTTCTAGATTTTTATCAAAAATTAATAAGTTCTGGTTGTTTTCTTCTTCCGTTCTAATTAACTAACGTTCTAAAATTAAAATTCCGCCAAATGTTACATTTTATGCCTAAAAGTTCTAATTTGTGTTACACATAAATAATTAAATTTCTTTAGAATGGTGTTTCATCAATATATCATAAGAAAAAGAAGTTACGAATTCTCTATTTACAGTATAGTAACCCCTGGTGAAACACTGGAGTAATATTCGGAATTGCAAGATTAGCGACATCATCAGGGATACAGTATTCCAGATTTCTACCTAGTTATGTTTACTGTTTGAGCAGAATTTCTAGTTGAATATATCTAATGATGAAAAAGAGATACTAGAATTCTATTATAAAAAACTAGTATCCTGTACCCTCAGTGCCAAATGTATTGCCAATAATCGCTATTACTCCAATATTAGTAGCCAAACAGCTATTACGTCAAATTTTATCGCTTTGACATCAAATATTATCTCTATCCTGCAAAAATATTATTCCTAAAATACACTACCGTTGGTTTAAGAAATTGGTTGATAGAAATTTCACTCCTACAATTCAATTACATGAAAGATAAAACATAAGAATTTTCATTTTATTATATCAGAATGAAATTAATAACATATATAATAACAATTATATCCTTATTATTTAGTAGTGTACTTAGGCTGTTTAATAAGAAATCTATATTTTTTTGCAAAAATGCATACTTGAGTAAAAATAATTTACTCACACATTTACACATACATAGTATTTAAAAAATTTTTACGAATATTGGTAAAGATATTTTCTAGGAGTTTTTACATAAATTTAATTTATCAATATAATTCTTAACATTATTTGCATTCTAATATTTGAGGCAACAGAAAAACAAATATAACAATCGAGTAATAATCGAAGGCGTCAAACTAGGATTTTGGAATTTGGATTTTTAAAAATGCCTTAGTTGTGAATGAACACATATTAATCTCATATTACACCATCCTTTCAGTACAGAGAATGTCAAGAAAGAAGGAAATCCAGATATTGAATTTTTTTAAGCCACAAATCAGAATCCCTCTATTGTGGCAGTTATTGTTTACTTTTAAAATTAGCATACACTTTCATTAGCATTGATATTTTAATTTACCAATAACATATGCTCTAAAATAATTGGTGTTTGAGTTCTTGAGCAATTCATGGTGATTTAAATGAATAGTATCTTATAGCAAAATAGTATTATATTTTACATAAAAGCCTTTCATGCTGTTTGTAAAAAATAATTGTTGACACTTCAAACTAAAAAAACAAAAAAAAAAAAAAAAAAAAAAAAGTGTGAGACATCTAGAAAAAAATTTCATAGCAATTAAAAAAAAAGAAAATGAGGTCCTCACACTTCACTTGCAAAGTATTTAGTTCCACAGATCTATTCTTTACTAATAAGCACAGTATATGTCATCAATGCCCCAAACAAAGTAAATATGGAACTTCGCCGATAAGAGAGAATATCCCATCCAGTAAACACAAAATCTTTTTTATGCAAGAACAGTTTTCAGATTTGAAATTCTCAGAATTTTCTGCTAAAAGCAACCTCATATTTATTTTCTTTTGTAAAGTGTTTTTAAAATTATGCTCTTTAACTGGTATATTCCCTGCTACCCAAAAAACAATTACCAAGCATCCCAAAAATTTATGGTGTAAAAGAGCAGATTCTATGATAAGGCTTATTCCATCAGACTTCCAAATATTTTTTATCAAATATGAATTTAACATACAGAAACCATTTAATAAGTTTGACACAACTATGGTAAAAGTGGGAAAAGAAAAAAAATATCTTGTATTCTACACAAAATGTCATCTATTCTTGATTTTCGTTTCATAAATTCAGTCCGTTTCAATATCTCAAATTCATTAGCAGAACATTGGGTAACTTCTTCAGTGAGTAGTTTGATCATTTCACGTACACGGAGGCACATTAAGCAGTAAAAAAGCGCAACAAGATTTTGGAATGTTGGATATATCAAAGTGTAAACCGCAATCTTTAAACTTCTAAGAAAGTTAGAAGCATAAAAATCCCTTCATTTAAATTCCATAAATGTAAAATGTGTCGTCAACTTCTGAATTACAAATAGCGGTTATTGTGGGAAAGATAATATGCATACAACATAGAATACTTATTAAATAGTTTATCTTCATTGGATAAATAGGCAAAGATATGTCTTGAATTTCCAGCAACAACTTTGTTAACTGTTTCTTTTTCAATCGTAAAGCATACCATGTTGCTGCAGTTAATGCATAGATTGAAACATAGACTGCATAAGTTATAAACCTTTCATTCATTCGGGCTTTTATACAGACTGAAATGAAACTATCAATGTTCACAAATAAAAAGGATAATGCAAAATGATAATTTTCTATTGTACCATCTATTTTTGTCCGGTCTTTTAACAAGTCCTGTATAGCATATGAACAGATAAAGAAAAGTAGGTATGTTATATTTAAATTGACGTGAGCGTTGACATGAATGCAGATAGGCTTGTGTTTTGTTCAAGACATACATTTCTTTGTGAAAATGGTTGATTTTTTCATCTGAATATGAATCTAAAAATTTATGCACTCACAAGAATATTTTTAAGAATCTCATACTTCAGAAATCATCAAATTAATCTTTGATTTAATTAATGTTCCTAATATAATTTAATTCTTGATCAAGAAATTTACAATTTGTTGCTTGTTCATGAATTGCACTTCTTGATATAAAGCATTGATTTTCTAATATAACAATTTTTATACATTTATATTTACAGTTAAATTTCAGCAACGATACGGTTAGCTTAATTGAAAGGGTTGTTCAGAAATATTTTGTTTTTAAATCATCCATTAAATTTGCAATTTGCACCATTCAAAATCTACTGTTCTAAAATAAGTAATAAATTGCCAACAATATCAACAGGTTAATAAATGAATAAATGTCAGTATTGTCCGTAACTTTACATATGCGAATATCAAAGTTCAAGTCTTGAAAGCACACCCTTTTGTAAATGTGGTTAAGCATAAAATTTTAAAGGCATGCCATTTAAATTTATTATATTATTATATGCATAAATATATATATATATATATATATATATATATATATATATATATATATATATATATACAGTAGTATCATTTCGAACAAATTTAGGAGGAATCTACTGGAGGAAAGTACATTATTAAATTGCCTTCATATTCTTACTAATGATGTAAGTTCTCCCTTGAAGGATGTAAACAAATTATTTATTTTTCGCAAATTATTCAAATTTATGCATGGCTAATAACTTTTATAT
The DNA here is from genome assembly GCA_021605095.1 of Caerostris extrusa. Taxonomy (NCBI): domain Eukaryota; kingdom Metazoa; phylum Arthropoda; class Arachnida; order Araneae; family Araneidae; genus Caerostris; species Caerostris extrusa. The sequence continues at coordinate 20,130 of BPLR01020404.1, read as the reverse complement.
GCTTTTACATATCTAGCCAAAGTTTAACAAAAGATCTAATGTAATTTTCATGTTATAAAATTAATTGATAACACAAAATCATAAATATAGTGGTCTAGACAGTATAAATTATGTTTATGCCAAATTTAATTTATAAAATGGATTCAGTTTATTGATCTTTATTAATGAGTGATGTACCATAACATTAAATATGTTTAAAAAGAACAGTTTCACAAGGCATAAAATAGTCACTCAAATGATATTTACAGAGAATTTCGCTCATTTTAAAAATTTCTTCTTTTATTAGTGTGTTACAAAATCTAAGTAGTATATTTGATTTTTTATAATAAATTTAATTTCTATAATGGATTCAGTTTATTGACTATTAGTAATGAGTGTTGTACCATAACCATAATTACGTTTAAAAATGAACAGTTTCACAAAACATAAAATAGTCTCACAACTGATATATATAGTGAACTTACCTCACTTTTAAAACTTCTTCATTAGAAGTGTGTTCAAATCTAAGCAGTATATTTTATTTTTATATTAAGTTTAATTTATATAATGGATTCAGTTTATTGATCTTTATTAATGAGTTTTGTACCATAACCATAAATATGTTTAGAAAAAAACGTTTCACAAGACCAAAAATAATCATGCAACTGTTGTTAAGGAAAACTCACCTCACTTTAAAAACTTCATCTTTAGAACATTAAATTCTGTGTTACATTATATTCTGAGAGAATTATTAAAAAATAAAAATAAATTTCAATATTTTATTTTGTAATTACTTCCTTTTCAAAATTCATCATTATGGAGGCATCATTAAAGATAAATCATTATTCAACAATAACAGAACATAGATAATATTAAAAATGAAGTAACAATAGTTAGAATAATTTTAAAATGATATTGACATGATTACGTTAAAATATATAGAAGAACAAAGGTTGGTGTTAAAAAGTTGTTGGAAGTTTCAATAAAGTTGGAAATTTCAAAAATTTATTGTTGATAATAAAATTATTGTTGTCAAAAATAAAACAAATACCATAGATAACCATTGCAAAAAATTATCAATTGAATAAATTATTTAATTTCTAAACATGGATCAACAAACTGTCATGTTCTTGTCAAATAAAAATTAAACTGTTTTACCTTCCTTTGTGTTGCTTACATTGTTTTAACTTATTAACAATTTAAAGGAATTCTTAATGTTTTTTCGTTTTCTTTAATTTTTTACTGTTAGTTCCAGAACCTAAAAATAGTTCTGTAAAATATGATTTCAATTTTAAGCTAACTGACATAAATAAATGTAAAACAAAAAGAAAAAGAAAAGAAATTGCAAGTATAGATTAATCGGTCGAAAGAAAATAAATTTTTAAAAAAATTCCGGAAAATGTGGTAGAACAAACAAAGAGTGTATTATGTTTACAGAAATGTAAGCTCACCACTAAATATTAACTTTAAAAATAATTCTATCGTGTATTATTGAGAACATAAGAAATAGCCGCTAAGTTACCTCGAGAAATAAATTTCTAAGTGTCCTTTAAACAAATAGCGCGATCTCATGACAGAATTTTCCTAACTACTTGTGTTAGTCTAAAAAAACTATGGGTTGAAATCTAGATTACTGTACCCCTGAGGTAGTCGTCAATCTTGCAACCAGGAATATTTCGCCAATTCCTTTAGGGTTACAATACAGTAACAGAGGAATTCTTAACTTCTTCTTTTCCCGAACAATATAATGTCTATTTATTTCTACTTTGATACTTATTTGCGGAATTTTTTAGTTATAGTAAATAAAGAACATGAATATATATCCTTTTAAATATTTATTCTGATAAATTATTGATTATTCAAGACTGTTCTTATAACGTATGTTTACAGCATATGATACAGACAATAAACAATTTTTATGATGCTGCCACTCATGAAAATTTGAAAAGAACATAACAAAAAAACGATTTTTTAATTTCTTAATAACCTATATTTGATTATCAAATAATTATTTTTAATGCTTTTGAAAGCCCGAAAAAATATTTCTTTTTAGAATGTTAATGGCGAAAAACGTTGATCGAATGTTTTTTCTTAATGATGCTGACATAGTTAAGATTTTGTGGCAACCGTTATTTGAATTCGTGCAAAAAATGCAACTTTTAATTTTATAACTTAGTTTTCAGAAGAAAAAAATGTTAGAACATATTAAATTTTTCTACGGTTTTCTGATGTTGTTCTTTTTGTTTTCTTCATTCATTTGTTAAGAATAGGTACGGCATCCTCCAACATAGGATATATCAGAACAAAATGTAAGTTATTATTTTTTTTTCCTATTTAAATAATTTTGTTTCATCATTCGAATTCGGCATTGTAAACAACATGAAATAATTTTTGATATAATGAAAAAATGAAAATAAATTGGCGTATTAGCGAATAATTTTGCGTAATTTTATCATACCAGCGATTATTATCTTTGTCTAAACGATACATTTATGTAAGTTAGCAAAAAAAAAATTCCGCATAATAACGTGGCGATAAAGCAATTTAGAATAAAATATTGGCAAAATAATGATATATTTTGGCTTTAATGCGCAATATGTGGCAAAAAAAAAGAAAAACATTAAAATTTTACCATAATAATGGTAGAATTTTAGCAATAAAGCGATATAAATTGGCGTAAAGACAATTTAGAAATAATTTCTTTGGCATAATAATGCTAAATTACGGTGTAAAAAATAACATTTGGCGCAAAATTATTCAAGAGATAAAATTTTTAGCGATAAAATGTTGGCTATAAAGCATTAACTTTTAGCGTAAGAGCACTTCAAAAAACAAAATTAGCTTAGCAAAAAGTTTGACAATAAAGCGATAAACGTTGGTGATAAAACATTTCAGGGATTAAAATTTTGGCTGGATAGTGATAATATTCGGCATTAAAGAGATAAACTTTATCTTCAAAGCACTTTCAGGAATGAATTTTGATGTAATAGCTGTTTGGCTACTAATGTTGGCGAAATAGCGTTTTACTATGACACCGAACTTCGGAAGCCATTTTGTTTGTTTACTTGGCGATTTTCATCCCAGTAAATTATTTTGGGGAAATATTGTTTTTATCTCGAAAACTACTTGGTCCATTCTTTTTTCTTATTATGCTTACTTGGTGACTTGGCAACCTGGCGATGTATTTGGCACAAAGAGTACATGATTCTAGATTTTACAAAAAATTAATACGTTCTAGCTGTTTTTTCTTCCGTTCTAACTAACTGACGTTCTAAAATTAAAAATTAATCAATTGCTTTGACATCAAATATTATCACTATTCTGCAAAAATTTTATTCCTAAAAATACTTCTACCGTTAGTTTAAGAGACGGTCTATAGAAATTTTACTCCTACAATTCAATTACAACATGCAAGATAAAACATAACAATTTTTCATTTTATTATACCAGAATGTAATAATTACTATAACATACACGATAACAATTATATCAATATTATTTAATAGCTTACTTTGGCTATTTCAAAGAAATCTACATTTTTAAATTCCTACTATTAGTTCACACTCTCCCTATATATATCTTGTTCCCATTTTCAATAGTTAAAAATAATTTTTATATATCCACTCAAATTCAAATACATTTTTTAAAACTTGTAATGGATGACACTTGATGTTAATACAGTTTTTCCAAATATTAGTTCATTAATTAAATTTAATTAATTAATTTTAGTTTTTTTCAGATTTAAGTTGCATGTATCTACCAATAGATTTCGCCAGATGTAAGAGGAAAATTTCAACTTTATTTATAAACGATTTTTTTCTGCAATATAGTGAAAAAAAAAGAAGGAATTGACTTTTAAATTTTTTTTTTCTTTATTACTTATTACTTTTCTATATTTTTTTTTCTATATTACTTACTTATGAAATGCAGACTTGAGAAAAAATAATTTACCCTTAGCATTTACACATGCTATAGTTTAAACAATTTTTTTTACGAATATTGGTAAAGATATTTTTCTAGAAATTTTTTTTTTACATAAATTTAATTTATCAATATAATTCTTAAGAATAATTACATTATAATATTTGAGTCACTACAACAACAAATATAACAATCGAGTAATCACCGAAGGCGTCAAACTAGGATTTTGGAATTCGGATTTTTAAAAATGCCTTAGTTGTGAATGAACACATATTAATCTCAGATTACATCATCCTTTCAGAACAGAGAATGTCAAAAAAGAAAATCCAGATATTGAATTTTTTTAAGCCACAAATCAGAATCACTCTATTGTGGCATTTATTGTTTACTTTTAAAATTAACATACACTTTCATTGGCATTGATATTTTAATTTACCATTAACATATGCTCTAAAATAATTGGTGTTTGAGTTCTTGAGCAATTCATGGTGATTTAAATGAATAGTATCTTATAGCAAAATAGTATTATATTTTTAAAAGCCTTTCATGCTGTTTGTAAAGAATAATTTGTTACACTTCAAACTAAAAAACAAAAAAAAAAAAAAAGTGTGAGACATCTAGAAAAAAAAAATTTCATAGTAATTAAAAAAAAAAAATGAGGTCCTCACACTTCATTTGCAAAGTATTTAGTTCCATAGATCTATTCTTTACTAATAAGCACAGTATATGTCATCAATGCCCCAAACAAAGTAAATATAGAACTTCGCCGATAAGAGAGAATATCCCATCCAGTAAACACAAAAATCTTTTTTTGTGCAACAACAGTTTTTCAGATTTGAAATTCTCAGAATTCTCTGCCAAAAGCAACCTCATATTTATTTTCTTTTTGTAAAGTGTTTTTAAAATTATGCTCTTTAACTGGTATATCCCCTGCTATCCAAAAACAGCTACCAAGCATCCTAAAGAATTGATGGTGTAAAGAGCAGATTCTATGATAAGGCTTATTCCATCAGACTTCCAAATATTTTTTATCAAATATGAATTTAACATACAGAAACCATTTAATAAGTTTGACACAACTATGGTAAAAGTGGGAAAAGAAAAATATCTTGTATTCTACACAAAATGTCATCTATTCTTGATTTTCGTTTCATAAATTCAGTCCGTTTCAATATCACAAATTCATTAGCAGAACATTGGGTAACTTCTTCAGTGAGTAGTTTGATCATTTCACGTACACGGAGGCACATTAAGCAGTAAAAAGCGCAACAAGATTTTGAAATGTTGGATATATCAAAGTGTAAACAGCAATCTTTAAACTTCTAAGAAAGATAGAAGCATAAAAATCCTTCATATAAATTCCATAAATGTAAAATGTGTCGTCAACTTCTGAACTACAAATAGCGGTTATTGTGGGAAAGATAATATGCATACAACATAGAATACTTATTAAAAAGTTTATCTTCATTGGGTAAATAGGCAAAGATATGTCTTGAATTTCCAGCAACAACTTTGTTAACTGTTTCTTTTTCAATCGTAAAGCATACCATGTTGCTGCAGTTAATGCATAGATTGAAACATAGACTGCATAAGTTATAAACCTTTCATTCATTCGTGGCTTTATACAGACTGAAATGAAACTGTCAATGTTCACAAATAAGAGGATAATGCAAAATGATAATTTTCTATTGTACCATCTATTGTTGTCCGGTCTTTTAACAAGTCCTGTATAGCATATGAACAGATAAAGAAAAGTAGGTATGCTATGTTTAAATTGACGCGAACGTCGACATAAATGCTGGTGGGTTTGCTTTTTGTTCAAGAAATTCATTACGTTCTGCAAAAGATTGATTTCCCCCTAGATATGACTTACAATTTATGTATTTACAAGAATATTTTTAAGAATATCATGTTTCATAATCATCAAATTAATGTTTGATTTAATTAATCGACCTAGTATAATTTAACTCTTGACCAATAAATAGACAATTTGTTGCTTGTTCATGAATAGATCGTTTGAAGTAAACCTTTGATTTTCAAATATAAAAATTTGTAAACATTTATATTTACAATAATATTTAAGCAATTCGGTTTGTTTTATTACATAGGTTATTTGGAAATATTTCGCTTTTAAATCAACAGATCATTATATGATGCAGTTTGCACCAGTCAAAATCTATTGTTCTAAAAAGTAATAAATTACCATCAGTATCAACAGGTTAATAATTGAAAAAAAATTTAATATTGCCTACAACTCTTCATACGTGAATAGCAATGTTCAAGTCCTGTCATAGAAATGTTCCACTCTTTTTGCAAATCTGGTTAAGTATAAAATTTTAAAGGATATGTTTAATTTTACTGTGGATTTGCATAAATATATACAAAGAATTTCATTTATTAAAGCTCACAATTGCTTCCACTAAATTTTTAGAAGGTTCTATAAATTTGTATACAATTTTGTGCACGACTTATTATTTTTTTAACGATTTTGCGAATTTCGATGCCAAACAAAAAGTTTAACAAAAGATTTATGCAACTTTTTATGATATGAAACGTATTGGTAACACAAAAATCATAAATGTACAGGTCTAAACAATTTAATTTATTTTTGTTTGTCAAATTTAATTTATATAATGGATTCAGTTTACTGATCTTTATTAATGTTTGCTGCACCATAACAATAAACATGCCTAAAAAAGAATTTCACAAGACTCTAAAAAATAGACACTCAACAAGAATTCACCTCACTTTAAAAACTTCTTCTTTAGAAGTGTGCTACAAATCTAAGCAATATATTTTATTTCATTATATTAAGTTTAATTTATGTAATGGATTCAGTTTATTGATCATTTATAATGAGTGCTATACCATAACATAAAGACATATTGATTATAAAACATGTAGATGCTTAAAAACGAAAAGTTTCACAATACAAAAAATAATCACTCAATGGTTGTTTATGGAGAACTCACCTCATTTTAATAAACTTCTCCTTTAGAATATTAAATTATGTGATACATTAAATTCTGGCAGAATTATGAAAAGAATAAAAATATATTTCAACATCATATTTTGTTAATACTTCCTTTCTTTTGAAAATTCATAATCATGCTGGCAACATTAAAGATAAATCATTATTCATCAATAACAGAACATTAATAATATTAAAAATAAAGAAACTTTAATTAGAATAATTTAAAAATGCTATTGATATGATTAGAAAACAAAAACTTGAAGAATTTATTATTTTATAAAGAAGTTTTTATTATCAAAAATAAAAAAATGCAATAGATAATCAGTATAGAGAAACTGCAATGGAGTCATTTATTTAATTTCTTAACATGGATCATCAAATAATCATGTGCATGGAAAATAAAATAAAATTGTGTTGTCATTCCATTGTGTTGCTTACATTGTTTTAATTTATTAACCTTTTAAAGGAATTATTAGTGTTGTTTCACTTTTATTAATTTTACTGACAGCTCGAGAACCTAAAAAATGCTTTTTATTTATAACTAACTAAATAAATGTAAAGCAAAAGAGAAAAGAAATCTATTTCTAGTATAAATAAATGGTGAAAAGAAAATAAGCTTTAAAGAAATTACGGATAATATGATAGAACGAACGAAAGTCTATTATTTACAGAAATTTAAGCTAACCATTAAATTTTAACGTAAAAAATAATTCTATATTTCCATTAATTTTTTCTTAAAAAATAATTCTAACGTAAAAATAATTCTATTCCATGGAAATAAGTTTCCTTTATCATTAATGAAAAATATTTAAATAAAATTAAACACTATATATATATATATATATATATATATATATATATAATTTTTAGTGTTTAATTTTATTTAAATATTTTTCATTAATGATAAATGAAACTTATTTCCATGAGGGTACTATTTATTGTCAGTACTTTCATTGGAGCAACTATACAATGCAGCAGTCAAATAATCAAGATGAAGAGAACATTAGAAATTTTACAATTGATATCATATATAATACTTGCTAATTACTTCATAACATCCAAGTAACCTGCTAAAAATATCGGAAATACCTTTTTCAAAACATCATTTTCTAAACTCTTTGCTACATATTTTTACATTACAATCTTAAATTTCGGTAAACAATGTTAAATGTCGAATAATGACTGAAGTCAATTTAACATAATTTAATGTGATAAGCACAGAATCTGATATATCTATCTAATATATAAAATTCTCGTGTCACAGTGTTTGTTGCCAAACTCCTCCGAAACGGCTTGACCGATTGTTATGAAAATTTGTGTGCATATTTGGTAGGTCTGCGAATCGGTCGTAATCTATTTTTTTAAACCCCTAAGTGATAAGGGTGGTCCACCCCTAAATATTTTTAAAAAATTTCTTCGTAAAACAATGTAGTGTTTTTTTTTAAATTTCTTAGTCATGACATTACAGCACGTGCGTTTAAACAAAAATTAAAGTCTTTAATCAGCTTCATTTTTTTTTTACTTTTATTTAATTAAATGATCTTATATAAATCAACACGTGTTGTAAACTCGCGCCAACAACGGCCGTTGCTTTACCTGTATATATTATACGCAACGTTTTTGTTATATTCTTTGCACGTGTAGCATTAAATTATATTTACACGTGTAGCGTGTGTTAATATTTAGTTAAGCAAAATTGGAAACTTTATTATTGTTCTAAGAAAAATAAAGATGGCTGTTATTGCGTTTTAATTTACAGGTGTAATTGTGTTGTAATTTATTTTATTGTGGCGAATCTGAGATTCCAGTAAAATAAGTGTTATTTGCAATTCGAAAGCATAAACTTATAACGACAAACTATTTAGCGGCACTCTGTTACTAATTTCAGGTGATTTCAGGCAAACATTTCCTGCCATTCCACGTTCAACGTACGCTGATGAGATCAACGCTTGCTTAAAATCATCGTCACCGTGGCGCAATGTTGAAAAATTACAACTAAAAGTAAGCATGCGCGTTCAAATGCTTCAAGATCCATCCGCTGTGAAACATTCTCAAAACAACTATTAGATAATGGCGATGGAAAAATTGCTGTACATGAAAATACTGGATGCATAAAATTTCCGACAGATTTCTGCACAATCATCGACTCGCAAAATAATCTCATCTACCACATATTTCCCGATGTATGCACACAATTCCAAAATCTTGATTGGTTGGCAGAAAGAGCAATTTTGGCAGCAAAAAATTGTGGACGTCAATGGTTTAAATTCCAAGATGCAACAGTTGTTGCCAGGGAACTTGGTGTCATACAAATCTATCGATAAAGTTTGCGATGCCAATGAAGCTGTAAATTATCCAATTGAGTTTTTGAATTCATTGATTTGCCAGGCATGCCACCGCATCATTTACAATTAAAGGTTGGATCTCCGGTTATTTTGATTCGTAATTTGAACCCACCATGGCTGTGCAATGGAACACGATTAGTCATTAAAAACTTACTGAAAAACGTTATCGAAACCAGCATTTTGAATGGCAAGTACCGAAGCGAAAATATATTGCTGCCACGAATCCCTATGATTCCCACAAATGTGCCAATTGAATTCAAACGTATTCAATTTCCAATTAGATTGGCATTCGCAATGACAATCAATAAGTCGCAAGGCCAAACGATGTCTGTTTGTGGCTTAGATTTGGGCACACCATGTTTTTCCATCGGACAACTATACGTGGCCTGTTCGCGTGTGGGTAAACCATCCAGTTTGTTTGTGTTGGCTAAAGACGGACTAACCAAAAATATCGTACACTCCATTGCACTTAGAGATTGATGTTGATTATTTTTAATTGCCATAATTAGTAGTAAATATGTAAATAACTATTTCTGATGCCTATACAGCTATTATATAATGCAATTTAAAATATATTTATTAATTTAATAAAATATAAAGGATGAAATAAATAAATGGTTAGTGTATTATCATTTTATACGCCGTTATCGTCTGCAACGTTCCATTCCTCTTCCAATCATAACCATATTTCCACATACTTATAGTAAGTTAGTGTTTTTTTATTTAACTAAAAAAATATTTTATAGAAATAATGTATATGGCAAAACAACGTTTGCCGGGTCAACTAGTATATATATATATTAACATTTTTCCCACAAGAAGAATTGTAGCATTTTTTTCCCCAGGAGAGGAATGTATATTCTTTAACAAGTACATAATAGCAACCTATTACTCAAACTTGAAAGAAGATAAGCAGTGTTGTGGACATTTATATTATATGCAATTAGTGTTTTGTACTAATGAGAACAACCTGTCACTCAAATCTGATAGCAGGTAAACTGTGTCAGGGATAAAGAGACCTCATGAAATTAGTGATTGTCTGTTCCACCTCCACAGGGCAAACATTTATAGATGGAATATGGATTATGCCATGACATGTTGCATCATTATTGGTGATAAGCCATGGGCTCAGTTTGTGTCGAATCCAATGAGAAGTGAGTGTAGCTGAGGTGAGGAAGTGAGGGTCCGGGTCCTCTTGGCCCTTTAGAGAAGAAAAGAGAGTTCTACGAAGAGTCGACAAGAAGTGTTGTGTTTCTCTTTCTCTGAAAGTGATTGAACAGGCCGGAGATTACGAAGGGAGCCCCTTGTGGTTTCTTATATCACGCCTTGTGACATACCTGCTGCAGATCGGGTGCATTCGTCGTAGACTCGAGAATTCTGAAAATCTCCGCCCTTGGAGGGAACTGCACTTGTGAATCAAATTTATATTTTTAATTTTCATTTATTTGTAAATAGAAACCAAATTTTTGTATACATAAATATTTAATGCTTGTAAATAAAAATTAAAGTGTTCCCATGAAGTGGTTCCCTTCTTGAAGCCGGTATAGGTCCTCCAATTTTATAAGATTTGAGCATTATTATCGATTGTTATACTAATGTCTATTAAATTTTTCTTTGCATATTTTTTAAACAGATTCAATTGTGAATAAGCAAAATAATATTATTTCCACCTTCCATTCATTGTTCTTTCTGTACAGGTGAAATCTGAAAATAAAATACGATTTTTTTTATCTATGCAATTTATCTTTTTCGTTTCCTAATCTATCATGTCCTTTACTGTTTATTTTTAAATGAAGCATACTTTAATCCGTAGTTTAACATATTTGTGCATTTAACATACTATTAAGCTTAAAGATGGAATAAACCGTTATAAATATTCGAATAGGTGCAATTTTATTGTTGGTTTAAATGAATATTTTCTTCATACAATATAATATTATTGTTTATATCTCAAAGTTTGTGGCCAATGGCGAACAAAAAAAAAAATAAGAGAATATTATAATTGGATAATGACTAGAAGATTTGTAATTATATTTTAATGAATAATGAAAATGGAAGTTTATAAAGGAGCCATTAATTGAAAAACATTTCAGAATTTCGATTCAATATATTTAAGTATTTGGAGGACAACGTGACTGCATTTAGAATTAGAAAATTTGAACATATCATGATTTTAACCCATCAACAATTAATTACGTTTCTTTTTTTTTTTGTCTTAAAGATTCCTTTTGAATTTTAAAAATCTTAAAAAATAATAATAATAATAAAAAAACTTAAATATATTGACGAATTTCAGTTTATCACACGTGAACACACTTTGCTTGACGAATACGCAGTGGAGTATATCATTGTTCAATAACCAAGGAAATTTATGAAACAATTGGTCAGAATGCAACAAGAATACGAGTTCTGCACTTTAAGGTTCCACTTGTTTATTTGCCAAATATTTACCCTCCTAAATTAACAAAATGGCTGCTGCTGTTACAAAATACCGCGACTTTGGCGATTCCATTTGACGCTGAAAAGAGCAAAATCGAAATCTAGAATGCAGAAACCTCACAAGAACTATCAAAATCAACGACAGGAATATAATAAAATTTAATAATCCTAGAACTATATGAAGCAATTCTTTACATACTGCAAGTAGCACTTACCAAATTCAGACAGAGAAGTCCGTTAAGTGACAATTAAATTACATTTTATAAACGTGAACTTCATCAAAGTTACTATTTTGAGAATATTGAAACAATTATCAATTTATATTTTAAAAATCATTGTCTTTAAATCAATACAAAAATGTCCTAAGCTAATGATTTACCAGTTTTTTTAGAAGAATATATTTATTATTTACTAATAAGCACGGTATATGTCATCAATGCTCCGAACAAAGTAAATATAGAACTTCTGCGATAAGAAAGAATATCCAATCCAGTAAATACAAAATCTTGTTTGAGCAACAACAGTTTTTCAGACTTGAACTTCTCAGAGTTCCCTGCGAAAAGCAACCTCATGTTTATTTTCTTTTGTAAAGTGTTTTTAAATTTATACTCTTCAACTGGTATATCCCCTGCAATCCAAAGAACAGCAATCAGACATCCTAAAGAATTGACAGTGTAAAGAGTCCATTCTGTGATAACGCTTATTCCTCCTGACATCAACATACTATACTTATCTAAATACGCACTTAAAACACTGAAACAATTTAACAAATTAGCCACGACTATAATGAAAGTTGGTAAAGAGAAAATGTCTTGAATTGCGTCCAAAATGTCATCGATTCTTGATTTACTTTTCAGGATTTCAGCTCGTTTCAATATCACGAACGTTTCAGTAGAACATTCAGATAATTCTCGGGTCAGTTTTTTCATCAATTCACGAATACGAAGGCATATTAAGCAGTACAACAGAGCGACAATATTCAGAAAAGTTGGAAAAACCAAAGTGTACAATAAAATCTTAATAATGATAAGCAGTTTATAAGCATATACATCTCTCAAATTATATCCGTAACCGTATAATGCTACTTCATATTTGAAAGCAAAAATTGTGCTTGTTATCGAAAAACTAATATGCATGCAACATAGAATAATCAACAAAAAATTTATTTTCTTTCGTTGAATAGGTAAAGATATTTTTGCAATTCGTGCAATAACTTTGTTAACTGTTTTCTTTTCGATCGTACAGCATACCATGCCACTGTAGATAATGCGTAGATTAAAACATAGGCTGCATAAGCTAGAATATCTTCGATCACGTAGAGATTTACCGACACTTGAATCCAGTAGTCAATATTCACAAATAAAAGAACCATGCAGAAAAGGACGAATGTTCCATTGTACCATCTATTTTTATCTGGTTTCGTGGTAAGTCCTGTACAGCAAATAAACGTATAAAGTAAAAGTGGTATATTATGCTTAAAGTGACGTAAACTCTGCGAAGAATATTGGTTGGTTTGTGATCTTTTAAGGACGTTCATTTCATCAAGCAAACATTAATCTTCAAACAATTATTCACAAGGATTTTTTTCTCAGTAGTTCAGTTGATCAAATTTAGAAGTTATGCATATTCTCAATTTGAAAAATCGCGTGTTTCATAAATCATCAAACTAATCTTATATTATGCATTTAGGCAATTTTAAGTCAAATCATCTGAAAAAAATTAAGTGATTTGCTATTTACTGAAGATTCCACTTCTTGATTTAAAACATTGATTTTCAAATTCATCCATTTTCAAACCTTCAGCTGGTATTTACGGAGCCTCAACACAACTGTAAAAACTATCTCTATAAATAAATGATTGTTATATTGATTTTTTTGTAAGGATAATTTAAAGAAAATTATACATCATGTAATTTCAATGCCCTATTTTGTTATTTTGTAAAGACGCCCTTTAATTTGAGCATTAACTACTGTGTATGCAATTGAAGATAAATTATTCAGTGTATTATTAACAGAAAATCGATTCATATTAAATGGGGCAAAGCATAAAGTAGAATCTTTTTTGTTATCATTAGTAAAATAATCACGCTAAAAACGAAAAGGGCTTAAAAATTGAACAATACACTTTTCTTAAAAACATATATTATTAAATGTATAGAAAGTACAATATATATTTATTGCAGATAAATAATAATGAGGCGAATTATTTAAATGTTTAACGTAAAGCCTAGTATCGTTTTTCAGTTTAGAAATGGGGTCCTTCTACGAAACTACAATTATCTATTTTTACTTTAAATGTGTTAAATATTGTACGTCTCTTGATTGTACGTGTCAATAAAACTGCGAGTTCTCAAAACTGTTCCTCAAGTATCTGAACACAGCCACACCCAGTTTCAATATGATTGTCCACACTGCACACGTGTTATTTTCACCATTCTGCAATTTCCTAAAGATATATTTTCCTTTGATTTTTTTATTCTATCTTTTCTGTACAAAGTTTATTATCTTCATGGAAAATAAATTAAAAACAAAGTATGCTGTCAGTGGATGTATTACTTACTTAGATTTTAAAGTTATTAAAAATAAAAGAGTTCTCGGTTTAGTTTAATGTTCATTAATTTTAATGATGGTTTGAAATCTAAAAGAAAAAAAAGTTCTCTACCAAATGCTTTTAATTGCAATTTCCAAATAATATTAATCAATCTGAAGAAATTGCAAAGGGGGTAAACTGCAGCTGGTTTGGCAAGATGACACATGGGCCATCTGGCTCGATTGAGATAATTCAAGCATAGGTTTGAGAACTCAAATTTTTTTATACATGTACAAACACACATATATAACAATTAGACACAAACCAATATTTAAAACATTTAAAGTAGAAGACAGATAATTGTAATGGAAGTCTCCACTTCTGCGCCGAAAAACAAAACAAAACTCGGCTATTCACAAGATTACGCGAAATATACTGCCTCTTCAGATGCGAGTCTGTAGACCAACTGATGCGATGGGTTGCGTTAAATATATTTCCTTTCGGGGTAAAAGACTGTAGAAAAATTGAAAGTGGTGCTATGCTATGCTTCCTCTCGGGTGAGAGTCTCGAATCCGACTGGCCATTTCTTCTGAACGCTACATGGAGGCGTTCTTCCCAGTATGTAGGAGGAATATGATTACAGTTTTAGTTTAATAGAAATTTCAGTTAACCAATCAAAACTAAACTGAAACAAAAAATCTGTGTTGTGCCATTGCAACCGAAGTCATAGCTACCACATTATTGAGTGAAATAAAATTATAGATATCAAATGCATGCGAACTGCACTATTTTACGCCAGCATTTTTCGTCACAGAATAAAATATTTTTGGTAATTATGAATATTGTTGTAACTGACTAATTTTTGTCAAACATAAAATCTTTTTTAAAATTTAGTTCCCAAGGATGTCATGTATTTTTACAACATTTAAAGTTATATTATGGTTCATTTAGGTTGGAGTAAAGTGACGCTATCTTTCAATGAGATTTTTTACTTTTAAATATTAATTAAAATTCAGGTAACCACCTTACATATTTTGTTAGACATTAAAAATATTATTATTATTATCTAGGTATTAAGGATTGACAGAGTTAACATTTGGAAGATTTTCTAATTTATTCTAGATTACAATTAATAATAATGCCAGTAACCCAGTGGCACATCTTTACGCTTTCATTTAAAATTTAAGAAACTCTGAAAATTGCTTTATACTTTCCGAAACATATACTTGGTTATATTGAAGAGATGAGGGATTAGATATACTTCTAAACATAATAAATTAAAAATAAGTCTGTTAGTAATTTTATTTTATTTTTAACTTGCATTTTTTGTAAAATGGGCTAAAATTAAGCAAATTTTCTGATTCAATCATTCACATAATATTAATGCAAATATTAATGCAAATCTAGAAATTTTCTTAAAATTAAATTATTAATTTATTTTTCTTAAATTAAATTATTAATATTAAAAAATAAAATTAATTTTCTTATTAAAATTAAGATACATTTTCATCAGAAATCGATATAAATATTTTAATTTACCATTAACATTACAAATGAAATTATGTGCTAAAAAACTACTATTAGTGTAGTGTACAATTCATGGTGGTTTAAATGAATAATATATTATATAGTACAATAGTATTATTTTATATAAACGTCTTTCATGTCGTTTGTACAAAATAATTAAATAATTATTCAAATTACAAAGAGACAAAAAAATGTAAACACCTAAAAAGTAAATTCATAATACTTAAATAAAATAAGGAATTCAGCAGGCCTGCAAGTGTCTGCTGAATTCATAACAAAGAACAATATCTTATTCCTTTTCATAAGATTTAGTTCTATGGATCTATTCTCTACTAAAAAGAGCACTGTATGTCATCAATGCCCCAAACAAAGAAAATATAGAACTTCTACGATAAGAGAGAATTTCCCATACAGTATACAAAATGGTGTTTGTGCAACAACAATTTTTCAGAGTTCCCTGTAGAAAGTAACCTCATATTTATTTTCTTTTTGTAAAAGTGTTTTTAAACTTATGCCCTTCAACTGGTATATCGCCTGCAGTCCAAAAACAGTTATCAAGCATGCTAAAGAATTGACAATATAAAGAGTACATTCTATAAAAATGCATAACATCATCCTTTCAGTAGTGAGAATATCAGGAAAGAAAATGCAGGTATTGAAAAATTTTTAGTCACAAATTAGAATAGCTGTATTATGTCATTTATTGTTTCCTTTTAATAATAAAAGTTTACTTTCTTAAGTATTGAGATTTTAATTTACCATTAACATTAAAGAATCTAGAAGTTATAGTAGCATAGAAGAAGTTATCAACTAAAATATTTTATATATTTATTTAACTGAACTTCTTAGATACTTATAAATGGTTTTCAATAGAAAAAAGCGTTTTGAATATCTAACTTTCCTTTTGAATAACTAATTTTTATATATTTATTTAACTGATCTTCTTAGATTCTTACACATGGTTTTCAATAAAAAAAGCATGAATATCTAACTTGCTTAAATCTATTTTTGCACTTTTGTTATTTTTATTTAAACGTTTTTAAACAATGTCAAATACAATGAATATTCAATACTGAATTATTAAATAAAAAAAGAAAAATTCGTTGTCATAGTATAAAAGAAATATTGCCTTTACATAAAAAAGCATTATCATATGTCAATATTTTATTTAAACTAATATGTTCAGTATTCCAGTTATTGTGCACCATGGGAGTTTTAAATGAACAATATTTTACATAATATAATAGCATTATTTTTAACGTAAAAGTTTTCATATTGTTTGCACAGAAACATTCATTATTAATTTATATTAAAAAAAATGTAAAACTTCTAAAAAGAAATTTCAAAATATTAAAAGAAAATAAAGAATTCAGCTGACACTAACAGAGTATTTAATTCTATGGATCTATCCTTTGCTAATAAGAACACTATATGTCATCAATGCACCAAACAAAGCAAATATAGAACTTCTACGATAAGAAAGAATATCCCATCCAGTAAACACAAAATCTTGTTTGTGCAACAACAGTTTTTCAGATTTGAACTTCAGAGTTCTCTGTGACTAGCAATCTCTGATTTATTTTCCTTTGAAAAACTTTTTAAATTTACATTCCTCCACTGGTATATCTCCTGCTATCCAAAGAATAACTACCAAACATCCTAATGAATTAATAGTGTAAAAGAGTACATTCTATTAAAATGCATATTCTCCATACTTCCACATATTTTTATCGAAATATTCATTTAAAAACACAGAATAAACTTAATAAGTTTGCAACAACTATGGTAAAACTGAAAAAGAAAAATATCTTGAATTCTATCCAAAATGTCATCTATTATTGATTTTCGTTTCATAAATTCAATTCGCTTCGATACCACAAATTCTTCAACAGAACATTGGGTAACTTCTTGAGTAAGTAGTTTGATCATTTCACGTACACGAAGACACAATAAGCAATAAAAAAGAGCAACAATATTTTGAAATGTTGGATATATCAAAGTGTAAAACCGCAATCTTTAAACTTCTAATCAAGTTAAAGCATAAAAGGCTTCATATAATACCCATAAGTGTAAATGTGTCGGGAATTTCTGAAACGGAAAAAGCGGCTTGTAGGGAATGCAATATGCATGCAACATAGAATAATTGTTATAAAATTTATCTTCTTTCGATAAATAGGCAAAGATATATTTTTCAGTTCCAGCAACAACTTCGTTAATTGTTTCTTTTTCAACCGTATAGCATACCATGTTGCTGCAGATAATGCATAGATCGAAACGTAGACTGCATAGGTTATAACCGCTTTCATTCATTCGGGTTTTTTATACAGAATGAAATGAAATCATCAATGTTCACAAATAAGATAATAGTACAGAATACTGAAAATTTTCTATTGTACCATCTATTTTTGGCCGGCCTTTTTAACAAGTCCTGTATAGCATATGAACAGATAAAGAAAAGTAGGCATGTTATGTTTAAATTGACGCGCAACGTCGACATGAATGCTGGTAGGTTTGCTTTTCGTTCAAGAAATACATTACGTTCTGCAAAAGATTGATTTCTCCCTAAATATGAATCTTTAAATTTATGTATTCACAAGAATTTTTTAGAATCTCATGCTTCATAAAAATCATCAAATTAATGTTTGATTTAATTAATATTCCTAATATAGTCTAAATATCGACCATTAAATAGACGCTTTGTTGCTTGCTCATGAATTGCACTTCTTGATGTAAAGCATTGATTTTCAAATTATAACAATTTTTAAACATTTATATTTACAATAATATTTAAGCAGGAATTCTATTTTCCTTTATTACATAGGTTATTTAGAAATATTTTGCTTTTTAAATCAGCCAGATCATTATATGTTGCAGTTTGCACCGTTCAAAATTTGTTCTAAAAAAAATGATAAAATTAACATCAATATCAACAGTTTAATAATTGAAAAAATTTTAATATTGTCCACAACTCTACATACGTGAATAGCAATGTTCGAGTCTTGAAAAAGCACACTCTTTTTTAAATCTGGTTACGCATAAAATTTTAAAGGCATGTCATTTAAATTTATTGAGGATATGCATAGATATATACAAAGTATTTCATTTATTAAAGCTCACAATTGCTTCCTCTAAATTTGTTAGAAGTACCAATAAATTTGTATATAATTTGTATTTGGACGGCTTATTATTTTTAACGGTTTTCGATATCCAACAGAAGTTTAACAAAAGATTTTATACAACTTTTCATGATAGAAATCTATTGGTAACACAAAATCATAAATGTACTGGTCTAAGCAATTTAATTAATTTTTTTGTCAAATTCAATTTATATAATGGATTCAGTTTACTGATTTTCATTAATGTGTGCTGCACCATAACAATAAATATGTTTAAAAAAATCCCCCCTCACTTTAAATTCTACTTCTTTAGATGTGTGCTACAAATCTCAGTAGTATATTTGATTTTTTAATATTAAGTTCAATTTATGTAATGGATTCAGTTTATTGATTATTAGTAATGAGTGCTGTAGCATAACATAAAGACATGTAGATTATAAAACATGTAGATGTTTAAAAACGAAAAGTTTCACAATACAAAAAATAATCACTCAACGTTGTTTACGAAGAACTCACCTCACTTTAAAAAACTTCGTCCTTAGAACATTAAATTATGTGATACATTAAATTCTGGGATAATTATTAAAAGAATAAAAATAAATTTCAACATTATACTTTGTGAATACTTCCTTTCTTTTGAAAATTCATCAACATGCATGCAACATTAAATATAAATCATTATTAATATATAACAGAACATTAATTATATTAAAAATAAAGAAACTTCAATTAGAATAATTTAAAATTGCTTTTGATACGATTATAAATAAAAACAAAAACTTAACATTTGAAGAATTTATTTTATAAAGAAGTTATTATTGACAAAAAAAAAAAATTCAACAGATAATCAATGTAGAGCCTTTTCAGCCTTAGGGCCATACAGTTTACACCAGTAAGTACCAAGGGCCAAAACCGTTTTAATTTTTCTGCCATTATCTATAATTTCTAGACCAGTCTCCGAGTACGCGCTGTGAGCGAGCATACGCTTGCTAACTATTGGCAGTGAAAAATCACAATTACATAAATCTCATTAGTATTTTTACAAGTGGATACCCCGCGGTTTCATTCGCGTTAATTTAGCTTTTCAGTTCCTGGGGGATTTTCAGGATAAAAATCATATGTTCGATTCAAGATATATACATTCCAAGCATCGATATATCTATATATGCGATACTCTTTACCCCAACATAACTACCACCGAGGGTAACCGCGGGATGTTCACTAGTTTAAAATGTTAGTGGATTCATTTCAAATGACTTGTTAGTTGTTATGCTTAGGTTAAATTCTCTGCGTATTATGC
>BPLR01020403.1:0-33344 GCA_021605095.1 Caerostris extrusa | reverse complement strand
AGATTTTTCCATAAGAAATAAAGAAAAAAATGATTAATCTATTCCCATGGAAACAAGTTAATATATATACATATTTAAGTTAATCCCTCCTCCTCACTGTATTGCAGAAAAGTCCCTTTACAAATAAAGTTTGAAATTCTTCTCTCTTGCATCTGGCGCCATCTGCTATTAGACTACATACAACTTAAATCTAAAAAAACTCAAATTAATTAATTTAATTTAATGAATAAATTAATATTTGAAAAAAATGCAAATAACATCCGAGATTAAAGTACATCCTACCTACAAATTCATGGGCTTTGAATTTGGGTGGATAAATAAAGATTATGCTAGCGATTGAAAAATTGAATGCAAGATATATATATAGGGAGAATGTGAACTAATAGTAGGAATTGAAAAACCTACAGTTATTGGTATCAAAAGCAGTTGTATTTGATTAACCTTATTAAAGTTTGAATTTAAATATGGCTTATTTATATATCCTCATTACTAATCTAATTTGACTCAATTTATTGGAAACCTTTACAATGATTTCCTCATTTCTTCATTTACATTTTACATTTGAATTATAATACTAAGGTTTCGCGGTATATCTCCTCGATCCCTTTCAGATTCTTAGGCATATACCAAATGAATTTTCCCATAAAAAATAAAGAAAAATGATTAATCTATTCCCAAGAAAAAAAATGCCTACAGTTATCAGGGTATATTATGCATTGATGGGTTATTGTAAATAATTTAAGTATTGATGGGGTTGTATAAAATAATTTAATCATCGATGGGTTGTATAAAAAGAATTTATAAATAAAAATTTTTCGAAATTCAATTTTCCAATTTTCGATCTCTTTTTCCTACTCGGGTTTGATTGAAAGATTGATTTGATTTTTGATTTGATTTTTTTCTTATTCTGCCTTCTCTTCAGAATGTGACATTGTTTGGTTATGTGAGAATAGATTATCTCATATAATAGCATCATAGATTGTTTAAGCTTTGTTGAGCTGGTTCTTCTCTGCAAAATGTTTGATACCCATTCAGTTTAAAGGTTTTGATACACGCGAGTTTGTGATCCAAACAAAGTCCAATCCCAAACAAATTGTTCTTATCTAAACAAAGCGTACAGTGGGTAAAAAAAGTATTGGCAATTGCCTTAATTTATTCATATTGACAAATAAATAAAATGTTATGCAATTTTAGCTGCCGTAATTAAATACAAGACATCTTAGATATATAAAAATAGTAAAAATTTTATTTTTAATTTGCATTTTCTACGATTTTTCTTTCAAAAGCGAAAATTTGCATGTCAAAAAAGTATTGGCAAAGTTTTAACTGCTGTGGAAATTTTGTTACATTGAAGTCACGTGTTTTGACTGATAAAAAAACTCTAACTCTCTAATTTTGTTAGCAAATATATGATCATTTATATGCAATTACCAATACTTTTTTATCCACTGTATATCAATTTAATAACAAGACGTATATCAAATTGGACATTCTAAACGTAGTCTCTCTGTGAATAACGTTTGATAGACTAATCGACATAATTCTTTTACATTTAATTAACATTATGAAATTGTTATCTACATTTTTTCTCTTATCATAATTTCCTTATCAATTATATATTATGATAGAAGCAAGACAATTGTTTTAATATTTTGCTTTTAATTTTGTACTAGCCAGGAATAAATTGATTAGTGGTTACTATGTTTAAATTTGCATGATTGAAAAAAAGATTGTTGGTAAATAACGCATGTTCTAGAAAATTTGTATGATTTTTTTTTCAATCGTCACAATGGCAAAAACTTAAAAAATTGCTTTCGTATTTTTAAGTTTCGTAATCTCTAATGAGCATGTGAGTTCTGAAAATGTGCATGCGAAGTGTAATGTAAACAAATTGCATAAGAGAGCTATACTAATTAAGATTTATTTTTAGGCAAAATATTTTAAGATATATCTCTAACAACTGTTTTATTTTTTGAAATAGTTTTTTAATCACATTATTTATGTATTTAAGCAATATATTTACTATCGTTTCACGTTATAGAATTAAAATATAGCATGAGCATTATTAATAAAATTTGTGAAATAATGGCATAAAATATTTGTTGTATAGCATTACACTATTCAATTTATTTACTTTATTGATTTTAGATAAATAATTAATGTTTAATTGGCATTTATAAACATGTAGGAGGTATATAAATATGCTTTTATAGGTTTCTTGTGTTTTTTATTTTGTAAGGAATGACATTTTCAGACAATAGTTATTTACTTACCGAAATTTTCCACACAATAAAATAAACTGCAATTAAAATTAATGAAGAACCAGTGTCTATCTATGCATATCTTTTGCTTGCAAGTATTTTTATGAAGCATGATTTTTGGTGTGCTTGTAACCAAATGTATGATTAGATTATTTTTTAATAAAAACTTTACTTTAGATATTATATGAAAAATTTGCATACATATTTTTATAATATACCTCAACTTTATTTTATATTGAAAAAATATTTGGGAAAAATTTATTACAATAGATCCTGAAGGTTTCATATGGTATGCTTCAATATAATAAAGAAATCTAAATACCTTATGCTATTTATAGAGGGACACGAACTACTCTTTTCACGTTGTAATTTTCTTGAAGCGAAGGTATCATTTTCGCGCACTGAGGTTTTGGAGGGAAAACATCTGGATTCTTTTCTTAAACTTCTATTTTCGAATCTAGGAATGGAGCTTTTTGAAAATAGGCCATCTTTCAAGATATATACTATACTTCAGTGTGAAAAGTCCATCTGCTATACTCATTCCATTTTCTATATATTTTGCTTCAGTGTAAGACTCCATTTTGTCGTATTAACAATAATATAAAATAATAAAGTAGTAGTGAAATAATGGCAAAATGAAATTTGTTGTATACAATATTCAGTTTAGTGCTCAGCTTTCATTTTGAGAAAAATACTTAACATTTGATTTGCATATAGAGACCTATACTAGGTGTATTAATCTGCTCTTATATGTTTACCAATTAAGGGCCCTGAATGGCCAGTGGCTAGCGCTGTGGCGCTCGGAAGCACAGGTTTCGGGTTTCGAGTCCCAGCTGTGCCATGGATGTTTGTAGTGGTTCGGAATCCACTTTAAACTGTAGGTCCCGGTCTAATAGGATCTTAGAGAGTTGCGGGAGCCTTGTCACTCCGCGTCCGTGGCTTATCTTCAAGTTACACGCACCCCTGGGTAATGCAAAGTGAGTAACGTCTGTGCAGCGCTTGCCTTAAGGCATCCAAGACCAAGCTGTCTAAGTGTTTGCCCAGCTGCATTAGAACAAAAAAAAAAATGTTTACCAATTAAAAATTTTTTTATGCCCCAACGAATCATTTTTCACACAGTGATTATTTACTGGTCGAAATTTCAGTAAAAATGTATGATATTCCTCAATTAAAATTAAATTATGATTCGAAAAAACTTTGCACTGTAATGTGACTTATAATGTTTATTTGAAAAATACACGCACTATTTTGTGTGCGGGGATGGGAACCACATAAAAGAAATCGCATAAAACAATAACTTGAAACTTCATAAGTAGCAATAAAATTTATTGTTTGCAACATATGTAAAAAAAAAATTATGCGTAAATAGGGACAACATAGAAAATGTCTCAAATAGAAATTATATAAAATAAAATCTCACGATGTAACACTACCTCGCATTTAATAAGTTTCTTGGTTAAGGGGAAGATATAATAGAGAGTTTTGCATACCGTTTTTGGACGTCCATTAGCAGCTTTTTTCTCCTAGCGCGCATGCTCGCGGAAGCATTATTACAGATACGCATGCGCAATTTCCTCTGAGCATGCGCGCTGAAGAAGAAAAAGCTAACGGACGTCCAAAATACATACATGCAAAAACTCTCTAATATCAGGTGGGCCATATGTTGGATTTTTTTTTTTTTTTTTTTTTTTTTTTTACTTCCTATTTTGACACCTGTTTGTTGTTTGATTTTTTTAATTAAATTTTCCCCTTTTACATTTACATTAATTACATTTTTTAATTAATATTTATTCGCAAATATATACAGTGCGGAATTTTTTTTATATACCGCATTAAAAAATCGCACAAAGGAAACAGCACAAAAAGGACTCCTCATATATTTAGTCCCCACAGATATTTTTCTTTTTCTCAAAATTTGTAAAAATGCTCTGTAGTGAACTGGAGAACTATTAGTAACTGCAGAAAATACTCGTATTATATATAACTAACTAACTATAGCTCCCTGACATTACAGCATCATGTCTTTCTATCTACTGGCAGATTCAAAACAGGAGATGTTTTCTTTTTGACGGGATAGGGTAGTCAGTCCAATATTCTACAGGCATATTAGACCGGGAACCTGAATGGCCGCTCTGGCGCCCGTTACCACAGTTTTCGGGTTCGAGTCCCGACGTTGCAATGGATATTTGTAAAGGTTCGGAATCCACATTAAACTGTAGTTCTCGGTCTCCATATGACCGTGCAGCATCTGGCCTCAGTCAGTCTTCTCACCCATATCATTCCCAAACTGTATAGGGGCAACTCAACTCTAAGCACAGTGAAGTGGTGTAGTAGCAGTAGGCATACTAAACCGAGATCTGTGGTTTTTAAAATGGATCTATTATACATAAGGGTCCCGGATTAGGGACCCTTTTGTAACTCTAATCATTTAATTGTATTGTAGAAAATCCTTTTAAACTGAGATAATCAGATTTTCAATCTCTTTAAAAAAAACTGTGAATTAGGAAATTTTATATTGAGATTACCTATAGTTGCGATTTTGTACCTAATTTCTGGTATTTTTAATCCTTGTATCTTCTTAAACCATTACTCTTTACATGAAAACGTTTAAAAATTATCTCTAATCACTTTCCTCCGAGGTTGTCGAAATAATTCTTTTAACTTTTAAGCCCTAATATATCATCTTGTTTTTCCTAATTTCTTTCTTTTCTTTTTTTCCCCCTCCATTCATGACGTCCAAAGCTCCTTAACGACTGAAGGAAAAATTAAATCTCGAATCAGTAAGGCGCCACCAAATCTGAGCCCCAAAACACCTGGCACCGCCCCCGCCTTCACCACCAACTTCTATATTGCGATCAATAGGTTCCAAATTGTCTTCGCGACATCATTTTTCAATGTCTTTCCGGAAACCCAGAGGGGGGATTAGCTTGCCGAACCCTATACCCCATGATTGAGGAAGAAGTTCTTTCTCCATCCCTTGCCCCCCAAACATCTAACAGTTAACGGGAAGGGGGGAGGGGGAGAGTTTCTTAATTTCTCAAATTTCTTCTTGCCTAAAATCTCATTTACACAATAGGGCGTCATTGAGGAAATCACTTCTACAGTACAGAGTGTCAGTTTACTCTAAGTACTGCATCATTTACATTTTGTTCCCTTTCGTGTAAAGATTATCTTTAACGACAAAAACTGGCGTTAAGAATGTCAGGTTGCTTTATCTTTCGAAGGGAAAAGAAAAACTAATGAAGGTGTCAGAATAAACTTCTTGTAATTGCGTAGAATAGTGTTTCATATTGTTTTTTTTTTTTTTTTTTTAGGTTGTTGAAATACTATTGTGCCCAAAAGTAAGACCAATCATTATTTTCTTCAAAAATTCTTTTATTTATTCTTCCAAATTTATTTCATCACCTTCAAAGTAATCCCTCCGGTCACCCAATGCCCTTGTGCCAACTTTTTTTTTTTCAATTCTCAATGCATGCTAAAGTCATCGGTAGGAGTGGTCTTCAAAGCGCACAGCGATTCACGTTGAATCTCTTCAATCGACTGAAAACTGTGTCCCCGGAGGGGGTCTTAAGTTAGGAAGTGGTGTGAATACGGTGGTTGTGGTACGATATAGATTTCATTTTTTGGCAAAAAAAGTCACGAAAAGAATCAATGCGGTGTGTGAGCTGGCTTTCGGTACCAATCGAGATTGGACGTTTGAGGCCCAAAATGAAATTCCAACATTATCAACAAGGTCTCTAATTGTAAATCGGCGGTTTTCAAGCGCCAGATCTTTAATTTTGGACGAGAGCTTCGTCGGTGGGGTTGATGGTCGACCAGGGCTCTTTATTTTCAACGCGTTCTCTGCCATCTTTGAACTGTTTATACCATTGCTAAACATTTCTTTTCGATATAGGAATACTCACCGAACGCCTTTTGCAGCATTTTATACGTTTCCGCAAACAAACTTGAATACAAGTTCTTGTAATTAATTCAGGCATTTCAAAAATCGCCGCAATCAGTTTTAGCATCTCGCAGAAGCCAAGCGTAACTCAAACACTAATGAATATTTTGATGTCAAATTTCACACAAATACCAAGAACAGTGCCAGCAACCTAAAAAGAAAAAAGAAATCGAAATTCATAAGGCCGGGAATTCTAAATTTAAAAATTGGTCTGACTTTTTGGACACAATAGTATATATATATTTTTATATTTTTGAAATACAGTGTGAGATTCCTCGTTAGATATTGTACAATAGACTAAATGTATAATGATTTTATTGAATATATCTGTGCTTAAAATTCCAACTATTAAGTGCTTTTAAGTTTTTAAAAAAATAATTTTCTAATAAACTTTTTGATTTGCAATTTTTTATGGAAAATACCTTAAAACAATTCCTGTTCATTATTGAAATCACGTGAGCATTAAAGCTATGAATTTTGTTTTCTATTGAGGGTATGTGCTGTATTTCGATTGATTTGGTTTGTCGCTATACTATCATTTTTTTTTTTTTTTTTTTTTTGCACTCTGGGTTAGTGGGACGCGACCTACAGTTTAACGTGATTCTGAACCATTAACAAACTTCACAACCAGGATTCAAACCTGAAGCCTGGTCCACAATAAAAGCCACTTTAAACCGTAGTTCCATTACTGTAGAGAATCACGGAGCCAAGTCAGACTTCTACCTACGGGCACAACAGAAGCTATTTCTACCTATTTCCTTCACAACAGAAGCTACCCCCTTTCCTGATTCAACCACAAGTCCATGCGGGTTCGTGGGTTTGGTATAGAATGTCTACCAAGTTTGATACAAAACAACAGCAATGGAACTCACTAAAAAAAAACTGCATTTAGTGTTTTCTGTCATCTTTAAACGAATATGTCTTACAATCAACTGTATAACGTCACAGATTGTAAACCTGGGACAATTCAATGCCTTGTGCGCTTTTGAAACTTTTTTAAAAATGTTCTTAAATGTATATCCTTAAGCACCCAAATTTGTCCCATCTAAACAAAGCTCCACAATAGGGGGAGAAAGATGTTTTCAGAAAGGTTATAACGACAAAAAATAATAATATTTTAGTTTTTATTAAATAAAGTTTTAAATTTCATAATATCAAACCTGGAATTTTTAGATAAAAAAATTTCACAATAACTATTAATTATTTTGTTCTTTCTTTCAAAATTGCTTTGCATCGCAAATATCTGATTATCACCCCTAACAAATAATTGATTTGTCCGGTTCCGCTTTTAAAATAGATATTTACCTTACTACACAATCAATTGTCCAACTATATATACCCTTTGACTCAAGTTGATTTAAAAACTTAGACATAAATCTCAAGATGGTATTAAAGGTAAAAGCTGCCACGTTGTTAAATTTTACATTACTGTGCACATACTGTAATAGGACACGAATCCAACTTGCGTTCGGCATCTGTTTGGCAACCAGATGTTTTGTCTTATGGTATTACATCTCCTTTATAAATCTCTTACGAACTGGGTCCTGCCACTATCTCATTTCAAGCTGGATGCAGAGAACGTCTCAAACTTAACAGAATTTGTTGTTTCCGGAAGCTTAAATACCCATCCTGAAGCAGAGAGCCGTAATTTAACAGGCGTAATTCGAACGTACACCCCTCAGTCCACCCCTCTGTCAGTAACGAAGCTCCTCTCCCCTAAAATCAATAGCACCTAAATTGGGTAAAAGAAGCCAAACTCTGCGGGAAGTTTGGGTTTCTACAACTTATTCCTAGGGCACTTCTGCCCAATATATCCTTAGGTCCCCCTAATCCTAGGGGGATGGTTGAAGAGGGGGAAGTCTATGCGAGGAATTGGGGGGGGGAAGGAAGAAACTCTTTGCCCGTGGTAGGGGGAAGAAGGATGAGACCGGATTCTTAACAACTTCTTGTTCTTATTTTTGTACAGATGTCTTGAGATTTTGTAGGAAAAGCTGATGCAGCAGGGATTAGTTTTTCTTGTCAGAAAATTGCATGTATTTTGTTTGCGTAGTGTGCTTGCTTGTCTATTTATCTGGCGTCTGGGGGATTTTTGTCTTGAAAACTGATATGTTTGAAGGCGTATTAAAGAAAAAATTTGTAATGATGTACTATACATTACAGTCCTTTGTCATAAGCCATAAAGTAAGATAATTAGAAAATATAATATAAATATCACACATTGGGTCCACATACATATATACAACAACCAAAGAATCTTTTTTTATTTCTAATAGCAAAGACAATACTAAAAAGGTCAAAACACACAGAATAAATAAGAAAATGTACATAAAGAGAGCATTCAACAGGGAAGTCATTGCCTTCAGAGTTTTATAGTCTCGCGGTCTCGGATTCACCATGAAGTGGCAAACAACGTGATGGTAATGAGCTTGGTTCGATTAGTTTTGCCAAATCACAAAGAGCGGGCAGTTTGGCTTAGTTGAAAATCCTAATGCAATGCAAACAAACAATCTGTGTAACTATAGAGATATAAATCATACCATCAACACATTTCATAATTTTTACCTTAGGCTTTTGGATACTGAGACAATAAATTGGAAACATAGACAGGGATGTCTTACTTCATATATTGCCAAACATGTTAAAGGTGGTTTAGAAGCTATTAAACTTGCACTGTCAATAAGTTTTTCTTTAAAATTTTGACATGTGTGACGAGGAAATAAAGGATATATAAAAGGAAATAGGAGATATGCATCAGGAATATACTATCCACTGCTATGTAAAATTTAGCAAGTATGATAAAATTGGTTACAAAAATTAATATAGGAATTTGTACTGCAACTTACTCGGTACATGATTGAAAAATTGTGCAACAGTATATAAATGCTAATCATTTTTCAATATCAGAATTGTATTTTACAGAATTTTAGGTGGTTGATTTTTAAAATATAAATGCTTTAAATAATTCCATAATTATTTTATTATTACAAAACAGCTCTCACAAGATGGAAATATTTTTTCAAATACTTATTAATTAGCCGTATCGGTAAAGAAATAATATTCTCGTCATCTTAACTTGTAATAAAATGATATTTTTACCACGTTCCAAAATAATTAATTTAAAAACCTATTCAAAATAATCATCCAATAATTATTAATTAGCCATATCAATAAGGTAATCTATTTTTAAAGCAAAGCTAACTTGCAATAAAATAATATTTATTGTGTTTCAAAACAATTAAATTTAAAAAAGTTGTATTTTTTATTCAAAACAATGATCAATATCCTAATTCTTTAAAGCAAAGAAAAAAATCACCCTATTGTGTTTGATAAAAACACTTTTCTGAAGAAAGGTCGAAATTAAAACTTGGCGTGATTGAAACAGAATCACCGAACCAACTAACCGACAAATGAACCAAAACTCTCGCTTAACTATAACAAAGACCCGCAGAAAATCAGTGGGCTTTTTTTTTCCCCTATCCTCCGCATTTGCACACAAAAGAACAAAAATAATTTCAGCATCGTCCCTCCAACAATGTTCTGTTAAATGACAAAAGCATTCAGTATCAAAGGCGGAAATCTTTGACTCTTCAAACGGTAATACAGTTAGGCCGGATGAAACAATAAAGCGGACAATTAGCATAAAGGCCGACTTCGATATTGATTATTGCTTCTAATTCTATTTAGTTATAGGAAGGACCGCGACTTATTAATTAACGACTTATATAATTGAATTTTGCTTCCATATCAACATCTAGTGTTGATTTTGGGTTGAAAGTTGCAAACCTCAGTGGTGATGGAGAGTATTTATGTGCCTAGCATTATTGGAGGGGATTGAATGTGAAATTAAGACAGGCAAAATGATATGATAACTGATAAGAATAAGGATTCAATCTTTGCCAATATATATTGATGAAAGAAATATATTTATAAATATTGATTAACAACGATAGAGTGTCAAGTTTGGAAAATAATCTTTTCAATCATTTAGAATCTTTTAAAAGCAATTTTCTCTAAATGTTGATTGAAAGGGGCCTGATGGCCAAGTGACTAGTCCTCTGGCGCTCGGTGACACAGGTTTCGATTTCGAATCCCGGCGGTGCCATGGATGTTTATAGTGGTTTGGTATCCGGAACAAACTTTAAACCGTTAAGTCCCGCTCTGATATGAGTGTAGATCATTTGTAACAAAGCTGACAACTCTACCCCGTAAAAAAAAAACATCTGTCGTCTCAAAATACGTCAGTAGGCAGACGCTTTAGTCCGCCATGGGGCTTTTGCGCCATTGAGAATGATGATTATTATAAAAATAAAATTCCAATTTTTAAAATCCCAATTGGATATTTATTTGAATACTCAGTTGATGATACGGAATTTCTGTTAATATTTATTGGTACTAAAACAGTCCTTATTTCAAAACAAATACACGACGTGCCTGGCTTATCACATAAAAGGTACAGAGGGGCAGTAACCTGTTGGAAAGACTTAGCAACCTTTAATTCAAAACTTTCCAATCTTTAATTTTTAATCAAACCATCTATTGTCATCTCTAATTTTTGAAACGAGAAGGCTATAAGAGCGATATCTAATGAAAAATAATAAAATATTGCAAATTAAGTATTCATTATTTTTATTATTGTAAAAAGGCAATCAGTATATTAATTCAAATATTTATTAATTATCCGGTCAATAAGGGTAATCTATTTTCTAAAGTAAATCAAATTGGTAATAAAATAATATTTCACCATGTTTCCAATATAATTAATTTTAAAACTTGTATTTTTTATTTCAAAACAATCATCCAATATCCTAATTCTTCAAGGCAAAGAAAAATCACCTATTGTGTTTTGATAAAAGCACTTTTCCTGAAAAGAACAGGGTGAAATTAAATCTTGGCGTGATTGAAACAGAATCACCGAACCAAATAACCGACAAATGAAACCAAAAACTGTCCACACTTTAGCTATAACAAAGACCAGCAGAAATCAGTGGGCTTTTTTTTTCTCCTATCCTCCGCATTTGTACCCAAAAGAACAAAAACACTTCAGCATCGTCCCACTCAACGATGTTCTATTAATGAACAAAAGCATTCAGTATCAAAGGCGGAAATCTTTCATTCTTCAAATGGTAATACAGTTAGGTCGGATGAAACAATAAAGCGGAAAATTAGCATAAGGCCGACTGATAATGATTATTTAAGCTTCTAATTCTATTTAGGTGAAGGAGCGGCGGCGACTTATTAATTAACGACTTATATAATTGAATTTTGCTTCCATATCCAACATATAAATTGTTGATTTTTTGGTCAGCTTCAAACCTCCGTGGTAATGGTATTTACATTTATGTGCTAACATTATTGGAGGACTGAATGTGAAATTAAGGCACACAAATATGGATATTATAATAACTGATAAGAAAAATAATTCAATATTTGCCAATGTGTATTCTGATTAAAAGTATATTTATAATCTATTTATTGACAATGATCGAAGACCTTTGTTTGAAGAAAATAATCCTTTCAATTCTTTAGAATCTTTAAGGAAGTATCCAGTTGAATGTTTCTTAAAGCAGTATTAGGAAAATAAAATTCCAGTTTATAGAGTCCACCATTAGGACATTAATTTATGATTTCTATTAATATTATTCCTACTAAAACATTCCTTATTGCAAACCCCAAATACTCAATGGCGTAGAGGCAATGTGGGCAGCTATATGTCGGAAGAGTCAATGTTCGAAGATTTTCAATTTTTACTTTTAATCTAACCTGCTATGCAATCTCTAATTTTAGAAACGAGAAAATTCGGTAGTGCTATATCTAATAAAAAAAATAATAAATTATTATAATTAGTAAATATGAAGAATATTATTTTATTATTCTAAAGGCAATCAGTATATTATTTCAAATATTTATTAATAATCCCTATAAATAAATATAATTCTATTTTTGAAGCAAGGCTCAAAGCAGGCAACAAGGTAAAATATTATTTTATTACAAGTTAGTTCTAAAATACTATTTTACCTTGTTTTAAAAACAACTAATTTTAAAACTTGTATTTTTTTATTCAAAACAATCCTCCAATATGCTAATTCTTCAAAGGCAACAGAAAAAAATCACTCTATTGTGTTTGATAAAAACACTTTCCTGAAGAAAAGGTCGAAATTAAAACTTGGCGTGATTGAAACAGAATCACCGAACCAAATAACCGACAAATGAACCAAAACTCTCACTTAACTATAACAAAGACCCGCAGAAAATCAGTGAGATTTTTTTTTCCTTATCCTCCGCATTTGCACACAAAAGAACAAAAACCACTTCAGCATCGTCCCTCCGACAATGTTCTATTAATGAACAAAAGCATTCAGTATCAAAGGCGAAAATCTTTGACTCTTCAACTGGTAATACGGTTAGGTCGGATGAAACAATAAAGCGGAAAATTAGCATAAAGGCCGACTTCGATATTGATTATTGCTTTAATTCTATTTAGGGGAAGGAGGAACCGCGACTTATTAATTAACGACTTATGTAATTGAATTTTGCTAGCATATCAACATATAGTGTTGATTTTTGGTCGGTTTCCAAACCTCAGTGGTAATGGTGTTTATGTGCCTAGCATTATTGGAGGACTGAATGTGAAATTAATTCTAGCAAATATGATATAATAGCTGATAAAAAAATGATTCAATCTTTTTACAATATATATTGATGAAGAAGTATATTTATAAATATCGATTGCACATGATTGAAGACCTTTGTTTGAATAAATTATGTTTTTCAATCCTTTTGAGTCTTTTAAGGATGTATTCATATCATCATCATTGGTGGCGCAACATCCCTATGGTGAGCCAAGCCCGTCCGCCTACTGAGAGATTTCGAGACAGGAGTCATACAGTCATATTAGATCGGGAACTACTGTTTAAAATGGATTCTGAACCATTACAAATATTCATGACATCGCCGGGACTCGAACACTTGTGGCGCCGAGCACCAGAGTGCCAGTCATTCGGTCAACAGGCCCCAAGGATGTATTCAGGTAAGAATGTTTTCTCAAAGCGTTATTAGAAAAATAAAATTCCTGTCTATAAAGTCCACAATTAGGACATGAATTTCAATACTCAGATGATAATATGGGATTTCTGTTAATATTATTGCTACTAAAACAGGCCTCATTTCAGACTATCCATAAAGAGTCCTCTTGGAAAGTAATGTTATGTTACCTTTTCATGAAATAGTGGTCGAATGAAATGCAGCAAAAAAATCCAGTCGTATGCTATGAGATCCACTGATATGCGGCAAAAAATAATTTTAAAAAATATTCATGAGATTGTTATCACTTCAAAAATCAAGAAACAAATTAGAATTATTTCGAAAATTATCCATAACTCTTATAAATACGCACGATAAGGTTTAAAGTAGTACAGTGACAGGACTTTCAAATTAAGGCAAGCGAAATATGATATAATAACGTATAAGTGATAATAATTTATTCTTTGCCAATAAATATTGATGAAGAAGAACATGTATAAATGTTGATTGACAGCGATCGAAGACCTTTGTTTGAAAAAATAATCCTTTCAACTCTTTAGAATCTTTAAGGAAGTATCCAGTTAAATTTTTCTTAAAGCAGTATTAGAAAAATAAAATTTCAGTTTATAAAGTCCACCATTAGGATATTAATTTCGGATATCTGTTAATATTATTGCTACTAAAACATTTCTTACTGCGGACCACCAAATACTCAATGTCTTAAAGGCAATGTGGGCAGCTATATGTAGGAAGGGTCAGTGTTCGAAACTTTGCAATCTTTAATTTTAATCAATCCATCCGATGCAATCTCTAATTTTAGTAATGAAAAAAATTCGGCAGTGCAATCTTTAATTTTAGAAACGAGAAATCTCGGTAGTGCTATCTCTAATACGAAAATAATAAAATGCTCCAAATGAAACTTATTATTTCATTATTCTAAAGGCAATCAGTATATTATTTCAAATATTTATTATTTAGCCATATCAATAAGGATAATCCTATTTTTAAAGCAAGGCTAACTTGTAATAAAATAATATTTTACCATGTATAAAAATAATTAGCTTTAAAACTTGTATTTTTTATTCAAAGAAATCATCCAATATCCAAATTCTTCAAAGAAAAAGAAAAAAAAACTCACCCTATTGTGTTTGATAAAAACATTTTTCCTGAAGAAAAGTTCGAAATTAAAACTTGGCGTGATTGAAACAGAATCACCGAACCAAATAACCGACAAATGAACCAAAACTCTCACTTATCTATAACAAAGACCCGCAAAAATCAGTGGGCTTTTTTTTTTTTTTCTCTTATCCTCCGCATTTGCACACAAAAAAGAACAAAAACCACTTCAGCATCGTCCCTCCAACAATGTTCTGTTAATGAACAAAAAGCATTCAGTATCAAAGGCGGAAATCTTTGACTCTTCAGATGGCAATACAGTTAGGTCGGAATGAAACAATAAAGCGGAAAATTAGCATAAAGGCTGACTCTGATATTGATTATTGCTTCTAATTCTATTTAGTGCTAGGAAGGACCGCGACTTATTAATTAACGACTTATATAATTGAATTTTGCTTGCATATCAACATCCAGTGTTGATTTTTGGTAGGTTTGCAAACCTCAGTGGTAATGGTATTTATAAGCCTAGCATTATCGGAGGACTGAATGCGAAATTAAGGCACGCAAAATGATATAATAACTGATAAGAAAAGCAATACAACCTTTGCCAATATATATTGATGAAAAAGTATATTTATAAATATTGACTGACAACGATCGGAGATCTTTGTTTAAAAAAATAATCATGTCTATCCTTTAGAATCTTTAAGAAGTATTTAGTTAAGAAATTTCAATCTTTGCCAATATTTATTGATGACGATGTATATTTATAAATGGTTTACTTTCCCACACAACCATTAACTGAACTTAAGTCAAGTCAAATCATATCTGCTGCTGTAGTGGCAAATTACTTAGGTCAAAGTGTCCAGCATTCGAAAACAATTAATTAGAGTTAATTAAAAATGCTTCGGTTTGGTACCATATTAAAACACAATGGCATCAGGGAAAAGTTTTGGTCTTATCTCATTACCATGTATGTGTTTATGTCATAGATGTGTTTATGAGTAAACCATAGATGGGTTTATGTATAAACCATAGATGTGTTTATGTGTATACCATAGTTGTGTATGTGTAAATCATAGATGTGTTTACCATAGATATGTTTACACATTTTATGATGTGTTGTGTACGTCATTAAATTTTCATAGGTTGTTATAACACCAAAATTAGCTGCATTTTCATTCGTTATAAAATTCAAGACACTTCAGATATTTCATTTTTATGTTTATTTTCATCCTTGCAATTATTTAATAATTTACTTCTGCAAATAAATGTCATTACTAAAATATTTAACATGAGTTTTACGCCACATAATTACAGAACCTTCAAGGTTTACTATGCATCATACAGGAAATCCTAATCCTATGAAACATGAAGAACACAATAGGTAACCACTAAACTATTTATCGTGCACCCCATATCAGATTCTTCAACCAGAGCCATCACCTTCCTGAATGGTTACAAGAAGTGAAGGCCTGCCACATCTAATCCTGTATAAGCGAGAAAAAGCCCAACAACTCTTGGAGAAAGTCATAAGCAAAGATTCGATTCGATTAGAAGAACTTATTTTAAGCAAGGAGTTGCGTCATTACTCGTGACATAAAAAGAGAAATCACAAGAAAATTGTTACATCATAACTTAAGATAATCGCGTAAAAACAAGGGTTTAAAGCTATATTAAATCTATATACTTATTAATAACATGTTTTATTGATTGTTTTTTCTCGATAACAATATTTTCAGACATTTTGAGGCAAACATATTGAGGCATTACATTATGATTCTGCATTAATAGCATCATAATATAACGCCTCAATACGTTTGCCTCAAAATGTCTCAATGAGATTGTTATCGAAAAAGAAAATCAATAAAACACGTTATTAGTAAATATATTTATTTATTTATATATTTATTAAATAAATTTATTTATTTATTTGTATATATGATATAATGATATTAATAATTTAGCAATTTTAAAATTCCAGACTCATGGCTCAGTGGCAACGTGCGCAGCAGGTGTGCATTAGGGCTGAGGTTCAATCCTTTGGTGGCATTGTTGTAGACACTGCTTCAAAAACGAAATGTCCAGATGGATTTGGAATGTTTGGCATGCTGCGTCATTAGTGGGACGGACTATCCCGTAGGTGTTTTCCGAGTTTTCTCCCGTACGATAGGCAAATTCGAGGTAGTTTTCTCTAAAAGTCCTCCCGGAAGGCATTGTCCTCCTTCTTCAAAGACATAGAGTCAAGTCAGACTTCCACCTATGGGTGCTCCATCACAACGGAGGCTGCTCCCCCACCCCCTTCCCTCCTTCCATGAGAATACACGGCTTCATGGACTTGGTTTAGATCAGTGGCCGTAAGATCATTTGGTGGTTGATTTTGCTAATCGGTGTTGATTGTGGAAGGCATGGGAACTTATCAAGAGCTGCTGACCAAATAATATTCAATATCTATTACGCATTTAACTGCAGGGAATATCGCAAGCTGATAACTAAGAAATGTATTCAAATTGTTGTAAGGAATTTAATCATTTGTAATAAACTGACGAATAATGTTAACGGCACTTCATTCTACTACTGTGTCCAAAAAGTAAGAAAAATTTTCAATGTAAAATTCCTGGGGCTTATGGAATTTCAATTTTTTTTTTTTTTATTTTATTTTTTAGGTTGCTGGCACTGTCCTTGACATTTGTGGGAAATTTGATGTCAAAATATTTATTAGTGTTTGAGTTACGCCTACCTTTGTGGGACGCTAAAATTTCTGGCGATTCTTGAAATGTCTGAAATAATTGAGCAAATAACTTGCATTAAATTGTTTTGCGAAAACGTATAGAAGGTTGCAGATGGCATTCCGATATCGGAAAGAAATGTTTAGGAGGGGTATTAACAGTACAAAGAAGGCAGAGAACGCGTTGAAGACGAAGAGCCCTCAGCCGACGAAGCTCGTGTCCAAAAAATTAAAGATTTGGTGTTTGCAAAAAGTCGTCGATTTGCAATTAGAGCCCTTGCTGATTATGTTGGATTTTCAAAATTCCATTTTAAAGATGTTTTGGCCCTCAAACGCATCAAATCTCGATGGGTACTGAAAACACTGAATGCACCAGCTCACACTGCATTGATTCTTCGTGACTGTTTCGCCAAAAATGACACCCATATCATTCCACAACCCCCGTATTCACACCATGTGACTTCTGGCTATTCCCTAAACGCAAAAGACGATTCCGGGCACCCCATTTTGATTCGATTGAAGAGATTCAATGTGAATCGGCGCGCGCTTTGAAGGCCATCTCTGCCGATGCCTTTTTAGTATGCATTGAGAATTGGAAAAAAAAGTTGCCATGAGTGCATTGTGTCCGGAGGGGATTACTTTGAAGGCAATGAAATAAATTTGGTAGAATAAATAAATAGTTTTTTTGAAAACAAAAATAATTGGTCTTACTTTTTAGGCGCATTAGTAGTGTTACAAATGATTTATTCATGATGAAACGTGGAGCATTATTAAAATTTCATTGTATTTAAAAAGCTAACTTGAGGCTTAAGGATAAATGCCATAACTTATAAATTAATGCTTAAAAATTCCAATTTCTGTATCTCATCCGTAATTACAACCACTTCTATCTTCAATTACAACCACTTCCACATTACAACCACTTCCACATTACAACCACTTCCATCTTCGAACCGTCCAAGACCCTGGAAGGAATCATATTTAAGCTTACCATCATTTATAACTTTCATTAATATTCCATAAACCGATTCCTCTCTAAAGAACATGACCACCCAGAAGAATAAATTTAATTTAACCTCTTTAATATCTCCTGAATAACTAGCCACATTGAATAAACAGTAAATGCACGGCATCGAACTATATATCTCAATACTCACTTACATCTGCCATTTCATGTGACTTATAAAGAGCTGCTCACCAAAAATATTTAATATCTTACCGAATGTCTATTGCGAGACATTTAGCTGCAAGGAATATTTGCAAGATAACAACCCAGCAATGCACTCAAATTTGTGCAATATATTTAATTATTTGTAATAGACTGTCAAATAATGCTAACAGCATTTCATTCTAAGGTTACAAATGATTTACTCATGAGGAACAAGGCTCACTGTTAAAATTCTATTGTACTTAAAGCTCACTTAAGGATAAAGAATAAATACCATAACTTATAATTTAATACTTATTTTAGTTCTTATATTCCATCTGTAATTTAACACCACTTCCATCGTCGAACCGTCCATGACCCTGGAAGGAATCCCATTTAATCTTACCATCAATTCATAACTTTCATTAATATTCTAGAAACCGATTCTTCTCCATAAAACATAACCACCAAAGATTAAAATTAATTTATCCACTTTAATATCTCTAGAATAACTAGAAAAATTGAATAAAAAGTAAACGCACAGCATCGAAATATATTGTCAGTGGTCCCTTACGTTAGCCATTTCATGTGCCTTATTAAGAGTTGCTCACCAAAAAATATTCAATATCTTAAATATCTGGTGCAAGACATTTAGCTGCTAGGAATATCGCAAGATGATATTCAAATCCGTGTAATATATTTAACTATTTGTAATAGACTGGCAAATAATGTTAACAGCACTCATCCTAAGGTTACAAATGATGGAACATGGAGCATTGTTAAAATGCCATTGTTCTTAAAGCTAACTTGAGGCTTAAGGATAAATGCCATAGGTTATAAATTAATGCTCAAAATTCTCGTTTTCTGTATCCCATCTGTAATTTAAAACCACTTCCATCTTCGAACGGTTCAAGACCCTGGAAGGAATCCCATTTAATCTCACCATCAATTCATAACTTTCATTAATATTATAGAAACCGATTCTTCTCCAAAACAACAAAGCCACCTAGAAGATTAAAATTAGTTTATCCACTTTAATATCTCTTCAATAACTAGCTACACTGAGTAAATAGTAAATGACGGTATCGAACTATATCTCTCAATGCTCACTTACATCTGACATTTCATGTGCCTTATCAAAGGCTGTTCACCAAAAAATGTTCAATATCTTATCAGACATTTAGCTGCAAGGAATATCGCAAGATGATATTCAAATTCTTGTAATATATTTAATTATCTGTAATAGACGGACAAATAATGTCAACAGCACTTCATTCTAAGGTTACAAATGATTCACTCATGAAGGAACATGGAGCATTGTTAAAATGCCATTGTACTTAAAGCTAACTTGAGGCTTAAGGATAAATGCCATAAGTTATAAATTAATGCTCAAAATTCTCGTTTTCTGTATCCCATCTGTAATTTAAAACCACTTCCATCTTCGAACCGTCCAAGACCCTGGAAGGAATCCCATTTAATCTCACCATCAATTCATAACTTTCATTAATATTATAGAAACCGATTCTTCTCCAAAACAACATACCACCAAGAAAATTAAAATTAATTTACCCGCTTTAATATCTCCAGAATAACTAGACATATTGGATAAATAATAAATGTACGTCATAGAACTATATTTGCTCACTTACATCTGACATTTCATGTGTTATATCAAGAGCTGTTTATCAAAAAATATTCAATATCTTATCAACTATCTATTACAAGACATTTGGCTGCAAGGTATATCGCAAGATGACAACCAAGAAATGTATTCAGATTTGTGTAATATATTTAATTATTTGTAATAGACAAATAATGTTAACAGCACTTCATTCTAAGGTTACAAATGATTCACTCATGATGGAGCATGCAGCATTGTTAAAATGTCATTGTACTTAAAGCTAACTGGAGGCTTAAGGATAAATGCCATAAGTTATGAATTAATGCTTAAAAATTCCAATTTCTGTATCCCATCTGTAATTTAAAACCACTTCCATCTTGGAACCATCCAAGACCCTGGAAGGAATCCATTTAAGCTCACCATCAATTCATAACTTTCATTAATATTCCAGAAACCGATTCCTCTCCAAAACAACATGCCCTCCGGAAGATTAAAAATAATTTCTCCTGCTTTAATATCTTCCCGGAATAAGTAGCCACATTGAGTGCAAATACTAATATCATCCGAAACGAAACCGTGGAAAAGGGTTTTCTGATTAATAGTTTCGAGTAGATAATTAATTCTTTAATTTCGAATTGAGGCGTTTTAAAAGCTTTTCGCTGAGGAAAATTTTAAAAGGACTTTTCGAGAAAAGTTGGTTCTCTTTGTTTTTTTGGGCGGGAGGGAAAATGCTTTCGTCCATTATAACGGGGTTTTAATTAGTAATTGAAGAGTTGTTTAATCCCTCGGAATGCTGGAGCAGCAATTTTGCGTTTTGTTAATTTGATTCTTAAAATAGCGGAATATATAAGAAGGTTTTGTTCCTCGGTGCAGCCATCCATTTAATTTCCGGTCTTTTGAGGAGAAAGATGAAATGTTTCTTTTTGAAAACCATTTATTTTGTTTCAATTTTTTCTCCATTTTGTATTTTTCGATAAAAAATAAAAGTTTGTCATTTTAAGTTAAATTCAGTTGATATGCCATTTATCATGGCTCTTAATGGTATATATTCATAAAATCTGATGAATTAGATATCATACCTATATATTAACGTTGGTTAATCACTATAATCTTTAACATTTTACAACTTATAATAACATTTACGACTTAATTATAAATAAAGGGGGCCCTATGGTTGAGTGACTAGCGCTTGGTACCACAGGTTTTGGTTGCCATGGATGAGAAACATCAAAGATGTTTATAAACATCAAAAATTTAATTTTCTCTTTGAAAACTAAACTCAAAATGCAGGTAAAATTCCATATTGAGGTTATAAAATTTGGGGATTTCCCACAAATGGAAATCACATTACATTCCTTGTCTCCAATGTAGCAGTTATAAAAATAAAAGTTAAGCATAATTTTCTTCTTAGAATTTGGGTTGATCGTGTTAAATCAAAATAAGTACTGTAAAAAGTGAATTATTTTTTTTTTCTAATTCATGTTAAATCAAAATTGTGTAAAAGAAGTTCGTGTAAAAACAGAATTGGGTGCACTGAACCCACCAAATCAATATTGTCCTTGGACAATCTTCATTAGACAATTTGTAAACATTATCTGGATTCCTCAATAGGACCTCCACTGACGCACTCCACTTGATATGCCCTTGTGTCAAATTAAGCTTTTCATTTCACTGGTGTGGTGTGGATAGTGTACACATATAGTTGGACATCTTCCATACTGCCCTCCTTCATGAAGTTCTCTGCACACCAGATTTCTGATGACTGCTGAAAGATTGTATCTTATGTGTGTTGGTGTAGTGATTATCTGACTCATTCCAGTAAGTTGCAAATAGAGGTTCATCTGTTGCATTTGCAACTTCAGATCTGTCTTTAATGTACATTTTAAAAACTGATTCTGCTGTTAGAAATGCATTCAACACTCTAAGAATTGCACAAGGGCTCCGTTTATCACTCTTCTTACATTGACTCTGA
Source organism: Caerostris extrusa (assembly GCA_021605095.1). Classification (NCBI taxonomy): domain Eukaryota; kingdom Metazoa; phylum Arthropoda; class Arachnida; order Araneae; family Araneidae; genus Caerostris; species Caerostris extrusa. Next base: position 11,536 of record BPLR01020403.1, on the reverse strand, counting down.
GTTATCCGCTCAATGGTTCATCAACGTAATTATTTAGATAAATGAGGCACCATACTCATATATAAACCTCAAAATCTTACAACGATACAGTTTCTACTTGCTTAAACTGCTACCGCTTTTAAATCTTGATTTAGGTTATTGTCAACAGCTTCAAAAATTTGCAAGTCACAGTCATTTGCAAGACATAACATTATTATTCATGTTTTCTGAGTAGTGATTATGAAAATTTACTAATTTTAGGTCATATAATGGCAATTCTTTTTAATTTCAGGGAATAGCATTAACAAAATTTAATTATACAAATGTTTGGAAATGAGTATAGCATGTTATATAAAAAAAAAATTGAAAAAATAAATAAATAAATGAAAAATGAAAAAACAACATACAGCATTTATATACAAATACATATATAATTTTTACGACAGTTGATACCTAGCTTAAAAGAATCAACAAGTGGTAAAAGGCTGATTCACAATTAATTAATATAATTTCACTAACCACATTTCTTACAAAAATTAGCAAATTTTCACGAAATTTCTGTTGTTGATTCTTATCCCACTTAGTAGACAGCAACATCTAGACCAACTCCAAGAACTTCTAGTGGTCTTATGGCAGGAGAGAAAGGACAGGTTTCTGCTGTGTTGAAGCACCCACAGGTAGAAGTCTGACAGTCCACAGGTAGAAGTTGGCTCAGTGACACTGAAGAAGGAGGGTAGTGCCTTCCGGATTATGGGAAATTACCAGGAAAACTCCCACTAGGTAGTCCGACTCACGAGGCAAGATGTCGAATATTACGAACGCCATCGAATCTTCTCGTTTTTTTTCAAACAGTGTCTACAATAAAGACCCAGCGAATTGAACCTCCGCCCGAATGATCACCAGCATCGCGCATTACTATTGAGTCATTTGTACTCTTATATCATTCAAGTGTGAATATTGAAAAATGCCGTAATCGAGATCTTAAATATTTCCAGCTGAACAGCTATCTAAATTATGGAACTGCTTCAAGAAGGACAGCCAATTTTTGATAGCGAATAAGATAAAATCGACTCAATTCCCAAATAAGTTAGTACAAATTTTCTAAAAAAATACCTCATTTCCTACTATCTTGCATAATAGCTCTTACAAGTGCATTCCATTCATTATAAAATCATTACCGTCGCATATTATTTATAACAACAGACTCTGTTTGTGAGTGGCTGAAACATGAAAAAAAAAAACAACATTTATACACAAATGCATAGATAATTTTTACATCAGTGAATACCTAGCTTAAAAAGAATCCATTAGTGGAAAAAAAGGCTGATTTACAATTAAATAATATACGTTTCACAAGCCCAATTTCTTTCAAAATTAGTAAATTTTTCACAAAATTTTTTTCTTATTTCATTGAAATTCTTGCTATTGAAAAATGCCATACTCGTGCACCTTAAATACCTCCAACTGAACAGCTACAAGTCACGGAATCGAAACTATAACTGCTTCACGTAAGATAGCCAATTTTCGATAGCGAATGAGATAAAATCGACTCTAAATTTCCAAATAAGTTAATATAAACATTGTAAAAAATAACTCATTTTATTTTATCTTTACATAGTTGCTTTTAAGTGCTTCCCATTCCCTAACCACATTTCTTTCAAAATTAACAAAAATTTTCGCGAAATTTCCCATTCCCATTCAAATTTTCACAAAATTTCCCAAGTGCTCCCCCATTCCCTAACCACATTTCAAGTACTTCCCATTCACTAAACACATTTCTTTCAAAATTGAAAATTTTTCACAAGATTTCTTTTTTATATCATTGAAGTTTGAGTATTGAAAATTGCCATACTCGAGAACTTAAACACTTCTAAATGAATAGCTTACATAAGACACGGAATCGCAACTGCAACTGCTTCAAGTAAGATAGCCAATTTTCGATGGCGAATGACATAAAGTCGACTCTAAATTCACATATAAGTTAGTACAAACTTTCTAAAAAATAGCTTAACTTTATTCTATCTTGCATAATAGCTAGCTCTTTACAAGTGCTTCCCATTCATTACAAAATCATTACCAATCGCATATTATTTATAACAACAGACTCTGTTTGTGAGTGGCTGAGAAGAAGGAAAAAATGTCCTCGTTAAACAGTGTCACCAATTACCAATCGGAAGGGCGGGTGCAGGGAGATAAGAAGGGAAAGGGCGGAATGTAATTAAATCCCGTAATTAAAGCTAACTGCAGAAAGAATTCCCTCTAACAAACTTACTTCATCAAAGCGCGATAAAGGGTGACACCGACCCCCTCTAATGGCTGCGGAAGAACTCGTAATTTTGGACCTTTTCTTCTTTGAGTAATTAATATTTAACAAATATGAGATGAGGTCAAGAACAGGGGAGGAGCACAAAAAATAATTGAATAATTTATAGGTCACCAATTTTCACTTCATCTATTCAGCTGTCATTTATTAGTTGAGGTTTAGGTTGTTTTGTCGCTCTACGGTCATCTTGTGCGCACGAGGGCTAAACAGACCGACCTACAGTTTAAAGTGGATTCCGAACCACCAACAAACATCCATGCCAAGCCAGGATTCGAACTTAAAACCTGTGATATCAAAGGCCAAAGCGCTAGCCAATTGGAAATCAGGCCGTTATCAAATTGAGGACTCTTCAACTAGCATCTTGTTGATCTCAATAAGTCCAAATTTCATATGAATACACAGCAATGTCAATTCGTAAATTTTCTTACATTAATGACAATTTTGTCTAAATTGTATTTAATTTTTAACTCTTATTTTCTAAAAATATTAAAACAATAAACTCGATGGAGTTTTCTTTTTAATGTAATCATAAAAAGGCATTTTTTTTATCTGTATTTCTAAGATAGTTCTGTTGTTGTTGTTATTTATAGGATCTATTGGTCTATGATCTATTTATCTAGATGATTTCTAGATTCTGGGTGTATTGGGTCTATTAGTCTAGATAATTTCTGGCGTCTATTTGTCTAGGGTTATTAGGTCTATTGGTCTAGATGATTTCTAGGGTCTATTATCTAGATAAGGGGGGTCTCCAAACTTTTCAGCCTTCGGGCCATACTTTTTACTCCAGTAAGTACCGATGGTCAAAACCGTTTTAATTTTTCTGCCATTATCTATAATTTCTAGACTAGTCGCAGAGTACGCGCTCTGAGCAAGCCTACGCTTGCTAAATTCGCTTCAGTCTCCAAAATGAAGTACACAAAGAATGTTTATAGATCTAAGTTAACCGATGAACATCTTAAATCTCTTTTTAATAATTGGTACAAGTAAAAACTGATCCCACTATTGTCAATGAAAAATACAATTACATAAATCTCATTAGTATTTTTTACAAGTGGACCCACGGTTTCATTCACGTTAATTTAGCTTTCCCGTTCCTGAGGGATTTTAAAGATAAAAATCATATGTTTGATTCAGGATATATCATTCCAAACATCGATATACATACATATGCGATACTCTTTACCCCAACATAACTACCGAGGGGTAACCGCGGGATGTTCACTAGATTACAATGTTAGTGGGATTCATTTCAATTATTTGTTAGATGTTATGCTTAAGCTAAATTTTCTGCGTATTATGCTTGTCATTAAGCTATACCTAGCAAGTAAATAAAATCCAGTTATTATCATTCTGTCTTCATTTTTTCATCCAACTTATTATAGCAACAATATGCTATTCGCTGTCGCGGGGCCGGATTGATGAGACTGACGGGCCGGATTTGGCCCGAGGGCAGTAGTTTGGAGACCCCTGGTCTAGATGATTAAAAAGTTTCCCACTTGGTCGACATCTAGACCAAGTCTACGAGCACGTATGGACTCATGGTTGAAGTGAAGAGTTGAAGAATTTTATGATGTGTGTAGCATGATGTTGTGTTAGGGTGAGCTACATGGCTACAATAAAAAAAAAACGCGTGAAGAAAGTAGGTAAGAATTTAAATTTTTATTTAAAACTGATTCATCTCCTCTCTCACCACGTGACACTTTCATTTCGAACACTTTTATTTAACAAGTTTCAAATCTTTCACAATTTCTACAGCATTACTAGATTGGCAGATAGCCCTTAAAATTTATCCTAAAAGGATTGCCAATAACTATTTCTAGAGAATAAAATGAAATCGCTCATTTTAAAAAAGACGTAATCCCGACTACATTGACCAATTTACCTGTGGAAAACTAAAAATATACTCCCTATCTGGCAAATTAACTTTAAACGTTTTGACCATAATGTGACAATTATTAAATAGTCCTTTCTACTCTCCGTTAGCATAGAAAAGTTTATTCGAAAACATAAAAGACAATGCTTTCAACGTAACTTTTTCACCATTAGATTAATAACTGCAGTACTAAACCTAGATGCATTCAATGTGGCGATAATCACTGTCACAAAGTGATAAAGTTAATTAATAAAGTAAAGTTAATGATAAAGTAAATAAAGTAAAGTTCCTATTATTATTATATGATTAAAAGATCTATTACTATCTTTAGAGAATTTAGGATACCCTTCTTAGAAGATAATATAGTCTTTTCATTACTGCAATTAATGCACTTAGATTTTTCATTTTTTTCTTTAAAGGATAATCACTATCACAGTGTTTGTCACTAACACTATCACAGCGATTGTCACTTTAAAGAAAAATTGAAAACCTAACATCATTAATTACCATAAGGAAAGCCATTTGCATTCTAGAAGAATTATTCTAAATTCCCTAAATTTATTTGATCTCCTAATAATAATCAGAATAATAACAGAAACTTCACTTCTTATTTTTATCAACCAAAACATCTCTTACAACAATGTTACTAATATCTTGCCTGCAGATCTCAACTATTCAAGTTCCGGAACCAACTTTTCTAGGAAATGTGTCTGTTAATACTGTTCATGAAGCCCTTTATAATTAAAGAAATCATAAATATTTTCACTTCTATTGAGTCCAACAATTGCATTTATGATAGTCTTCATAATGTCAAAAACAATTAAAAATAGAAACTCTACCAATAATAAACCTGACCTTAAATAGAGAAACCCTACCAATTTCTCAAACAGCTTTTCTGTTAAATCTAAGCTAACAAGTAATATTAAAAAAAAAAAAAAAAATTTAAAGTCAATTCTACTTTTTTTTTCACTCTTGGTTACAGAAAGTTTTTTATAAATAATTTTCAGTCATTTTTTTTAAGTTTATCTGTCGCCATCTATTGGTAGATATATACAACTTAAATCTAAAAAAACTAAAATTAATTAATTAAATTTAATTTTGAATTAATATTTGACAAAACTGAATTAACATCCAGTGTCATCCACTACAAGTTAAAAAATGTATTTGAACATGAGTGGGTGAATAGAAAGTATTTTTGATTGAAAATTTGAACAAGATATATATAGGGAGAGTGTGAGCTAATAGAAGGAATAGAATTAAATAATTTTTGCATTTTACTATAATGAAAACGCTTCTTTTTTAGACCGTATGAACCTTCCTAATCAATTTTTACATACATCCATGTCACTTCCAATTCCATGGGCTTCTAGAGATTATCACACTTTTTATATTGAAACTGGGGCCTGAATGGCCAAGTGTCTGGCGCTCGGTACCACAGGTTTCGGGTTCGAGTCCTTGCGGTGACATAGATGTTGTAGTGGTATCCACTTTAAACCCATAGGTCCCGGTCTAGCTATGATCGTAGAGCGTTGCGGTGGTATTGTTACTCCGCGTCCATGGCTTATCTTCAAGTTATACGCGCCCCTGGGTAATGCAAAGTGAGTAACGTCTGTGCAGCGCTTGCCTTAAGGCATCAAAGATAACTGTCTAAATGTTTGCCAGTTGCATTAGAACAAAGAAAAATATACACTGAAGTGACAAAAGTCATGGGATACCTCTTAATATCGTTGTCGGCCCTCCTTTCGCCCGGCGAAGTGCAGCAACTCGACGTGGCATGGACTCAACAAGTCGTTGGAAGTCTTCTGCAGGAATATTGAGCCATGCTGTCTCGATAGACGTCCATAATTGTGAAAGCGTTGATGGTGCAGGATTTGGGCACGAACAGACCTTTCGATGATGTCCCATAAATGCTCGATGGGATTCATGTCGGGCGATCTAGGTGGCCAGATCATTCGTTGGAATTGTACAGCATGTTCTTCAAACCAATCGCGAACAGTTGTGGCCCGGTGACATGGCGCATTGTCATCCATAAAAATCCCATCGTTGTTTGGGTACATGAAGTCCATGAATGACTGCAAGTGATCTCCAAGTAGCTGAACATAAGCATTTCCAGTCAATGTTCGGTCCAGTCGCACCAGAGGACCAAGTCCATGCCATGAAAAACAGCCCACACCATTACGGAGCCACCACCAGATTGAACAGTGCCTTGCTGACAGTTTGGGTCCATGGCTTCGTGGGGTCTGCGCCACACTCGAACCCTACCATCAGCTCTCCCCAACTGAAATCGTGACTCATCGGACCAGGCCACGGTTTTTCATTCATCTAGGGACCAACCGATATGCTCACGTGCCCACGAGAGTCGCTGCAAGCGATGTCGTTCTGTCAGTAAAGGCACTCGAGTCGGTCTTCTGCTGGAATAGCCCAAGAAAGCCAAATTTCTCCGCACAGTTCTAACAGACAAGTCCCTTGTACGTTTCACATTGATTTCTTGCGGTTATTTGACGCAGTGTTGCTTGTCTGTTAGAATTTACGACTCTTTGCAGACGTCGCCGGTCTCGGTCGTTAAGTGCAGGCGGTCGACCACTGCGCTGTCCATGGTGGGATGTTATGCCTGAAATTTCATACTCTTTCGGCACACTCTTGACACAGTGGATCTGGGAATGTTGAATTCCCTAACGATTTCCGAAATGGCATGACCCATGCGTCTAGCTCCAACTAACATTCCGCGTTCAAAGTCTGTTAACCACGTCGTGCGGTCATCATCACGTCAAAACCTCTTCACATGAATAACTTGAACAGAAATGAAAGCTCTCGCGAAAGCACTGCGCATTTATACCTGTTCTACGCGATGCTACTGCCATCTGAAAATTTGCATATTACTATCCCATGACTTTTGTCACTTCAGTGTATATTGAAACTTGTTTTACATATAATTCATATGCTTTATGTATATTTTATTTTTTATTCTGTGTTTATTGTTGCTGTATGCATGTTTTACTCTACGTATTTTTAAAAGAGAAAATAAAACCTATCGTTCCTTTTTTGTTGAATTTGTTAAGCTTTGTTTGATTAATATTTTTCACGAATTTCATCAAATTCTAATTTATAGAATTTTCACAGTCACAATTTGCCGGGTTTCATTAATTTTTAAACTAATGTATTTGAAGTCACAGCGAAATTTCGTGAAAAAAATAATGATAATCAGCACAAAGGGCTTAATTCTTTTGATGAAATTTATTTTATCTAAAACTTACCGAAATTCTTTCTGGTTATTATCGAGATCAAATCTCTCATAACAATAATAGAATGAAATTTTAGATTATAGATACAAGAAAGATATGATTATGTAGCAATTGTTATTTGTATTAACTAAGGATCTTATTAAAACTTTGTTTCTAGAGGAAAACTGGAATTATAATTTGTTAAAAAGATCATAGACATTAAAACCCACTAATTTTGGTGGGTGTGTTTTCAGAAGATTCATTTACGTAAAGATTAACTAACTTTCTGGCAATACAATCCATGCTGAACCATGACCGTCTGCCTATTGGCAAAAGATTCCGAAACAGGAAATGTTTTCTTTTTACGGGTTAAAGTTGCCAGCTCTACGCCCAACGCATATTAGGCTGAGTACTGAATGGCCGAGTGTCTAGTGCTCTGGCGCTCGGTGCCACAGTTTTCAGATTTAAGTTTTGGTGGTGCCAGTGGTGGTTTTTTGTAGTGGTTCGACTCCACTTTAAGCCTTAAGTCCGGGTATCATATGACAGTAGAGCGTCACAGAGCTCAATCAGACTTCTCACACCCCCATCATTCTGAAACTGTATAGTGGCAACTCAGCTCTAGGCACAATGATGGGGTATAGTGTATTATTATTAGTAGAAGTTATATTAGGCAGGGACCTACAGGTTAAAGTGAATTACGAACTAGTATAAGCGACCATAGCACTGCCGGGATTCAAGCCTGAAGCCTATAATGGAGGACCTGTAGTGCGCTAATTACTCGGACATATGGTTTTATTTACATAAATGATAAAGCATTCAAATATCGCTACGATCTTCAGAAATCCCATGATTTCATTGATGTGTGTTCTTATTATTTTGTTAAGTCAATGAAATAGAGAAGAAGAAAAAAAAAAAGTGAGACAGATAATAATAAGTACAATCTGTTAAAATTCCTTAAACAACGAAATAAATGAATCTTGTATATTATCTACTACTACATGGCATTATCCGTCTTATGTGTATGAAAATATAATAAAAACAACAAAAAGGAACACACAAGGTAATACAAATGATAAGCACAATGCTTTTAGAAAAGAATAATTCGGCGATCCCATTAAGTTCCTTAACTCCATGTTATCCGATTTCTGTTAAAAAAAACTCTTTTAAATTCCATCTTGAATCTAATGTAATTAAAACTCCTCACAGCGGAGGATTTCCGAATTCAAAATCCGCCGCAAGAAAGCAAAGTTGGTATAATTAACCCAATTTGGAGAGGTTTCGTTGTTGTCGTGTAATTTAAATTACCTCTTAAAACTTTCTCCGCGAAACACGGGGTCGCAGATCCCATTCAGGATTTCCTCCAGAAAGTTGCCACGAATTAGGTCACCCGCAATTCCTGGGGAGCAGGTCCAGAACGTCTGAAAATATCGACGTGTAGCTACTCGGAATATTCGGCTACCTCGGTAAATATTTCAATAGCGGGTATCAAAACATTTTCTTAATGGATAATGATACGTTAGTTTGTCAATTAAATAGATTTAAGGAATGGATCCGCTTGCTGAGAAAGATGGTGGAAGTTCTGCAGTCTTGGAGCTTGCTGAGTTTCTGGTGAATGCAACATAATCGTTGTTGCTATTCTTGATGTAGTCATGTTCTATTAAAACTAGAAGCAATTTTATTACTTTTAAATAACAGATAAATTCAGTTTTATGAAAAGAAAATATATATATGGGGCTCACTCTATAACTCAGCTATGCATATACCAATTATGAGACTAACAGAGTTACAGACAAAATAACCAATATTAAAAATAACTAAATTCCTATAACCAAATAACCAATAACCAAATTCCTATGTGAAATTTATATTACGTTGTCCAAAAAAGTAAGACCAATTTTAAATTTAAAATTCCAGGACTTATGGAATTTCAATTTTTTTTCTTTTTAGGTTGCTTTTACTGTCCTTGACATCTGTGAGAAATTTGATATCAAAATATTCATTAGTGTTTGAGCTACACACCTTGCTTTGGGAGACGCTAAAACTGATCATGGTGATTTTTGAAACGTCTGAATGAATTGCACAAAAGAACTTGCATTATTTTGTTTGCGGAAACGTATAGAATGTTGCAGAAGGCATTCGGTGAGTATTCCTATATCGGAAAGAAATTTTTAAGAAGGGTATAATCAGTTCAAAGAAGGTAGAGAACGCATTGAAGACGAAGAGCCCCTCTGGTCAACCTCGACCGACGAAGCTCACGTCCAAAAATTAAAAGATTTCGTGCCTGCAAACCTTCAATTTGCAGTTATAGACCTTGCTGATGATTAAAACCTCTAAACATTTTAGTCCTAAAGCCTCAAACTATTAGTCCTGGAATTCATGCCAAGCAATGTTCGACATCTATTCCTTTTTCTTTTTTTTTCAGTAATCTTTTGAAAGCTTTATAAAATGTCTTCAATCTTTGATGAACAATTAATTTTGTTGTTAATTAATTAACATGGTTAATTTCCTTTACATGGTAAACGCTAAATGTGTAGCACATCTGCCCGTTCTAATGACAAATGATCTAAATTGAAGATGTCTATTTGAAAACAGTGTTTTTGGTTTCCATAACAAACCAAATAAAAGATTATTTATAAAATCTCGGTTGAATGAAAATAGATTACAGGAAACTATTCTGACAATAATAGATCCCTTAGAAGTCGATGAAAACATTCCGCCAATCTGGCATCTGCAGTCTGCATTCATCCCTTCAAATGGAACGAATGTGCATGTTTGCAATGTTCTCGTCCAGTTAGGTGAATGGCAAAACTGATCCTTCACCTCGACGGGAGGTTTCTTGTCGATAACTTCTCGGCGACATGCTTGACAGCGCTTCTTCTTGCCATCCTTTTCAGGGCATTTGCATCACAACCATTCACAACGATGATTCAGTTGTAATACACACAAAAAACCCTCTTGACAATAAACATGGTTTCGTGCTCGCGTAACCGCTCCGGGAAACTATTACTTAGTACAAATAACAATGGTGGCCCAACAAAGCACGTTCGTGTTCGTTTATTCTCATCATGTGTTTGAATCCATCTCTTCCTAAAAAAAAAGTTTTCTTTTGCATTGATATGCACCTGTTGTTTTTGTTTATGTTTATTTTTTGGGTTCCTGTTATTGAATTAGATAAATCTTTATTAAGTGCTTACTTTGATTTATTCTATTAGATAAGATACGTATGAACATTTAATATATTAAATAAATAAGTTAGGAAACGAAATATAAGACCAGAAGCAGTCAGATGAAACGACATTGAGAGTAGTTATTGACTTTTTAAAGATTCATGGAATTAAACCTATATAACTTAGAACTTCTTTTTATTCTTCATTGCCACAATAGTCGTATGTGAATTCTTCATTGCCTCAATAGCCGTCTGACAGATTTCGAGACAGGTGACGTTTTCTTTTTATGGCGTAGGGGTTGTCAGTTCTACGCCCAAAGGCTAACTGAGAATATTTAGTTTAACTAAGAATTTTATTTAAAACTTCGTGTCTAGAAAAAATGGAATTACTTATAAAAAGTCCATAGACATTAAAATTTTTACTCATTTGGGAAATAGGTTTTTAAAAGATTCATTTACGTAAAGTTTAACTAACTTTCTGGCATTGTGGTCTATATTGGATTAGGGCCGTCTGCCTATTGGCAGATTCCGAAACAGAGGTTTTCTTTTTTGCGTGGTGGGGTTATCAACGCTACGCCCAACAGTCGTATTAGACAGGGATCTACTGTTTAAAATGGATTCCGAACCACTAAAAAACATACATGGCATCACTGGGACTGGAATTCGAAGCGTGTGACAAAGAGCGTCAGAGTAACTTAGAACTAGACTAATAAAATTAGAAAAATAACAATATCACAACATACATGATACGTTATTGCATTATATTTACTACGATGTTATTAAATAAATATCAATGCAGAATAATTGTAAAAAATAAACCAGTTTTTCCATTTCATTGCCTTCATTTTTTGAACAATGATTAAATCAAAAAAAGACTTTTTAACAATAAATGAAATTATTTATAACACTGAAACAGAAAATTAGAATTTATATAAATATAATGCACTATATTTATAAAACGCTAAGTAAATATA
>BPLR01020402.1:0-30329 GCA_021605095.1 Caerostris extrusa | reverse complement strand
AAAAGAGAAAAATTCCTTGTAAAAGCAGGTTTGAAATAATATTAAGAAGAGATAGAGTAATAAAGCATGCAAAAATAAAAAAAGTAATAGATTTTAATTATTTGCATTTTTTCTGTTCCTTTCTCGATAGATTAAATTCAAAACTCCATGTCTGATTCTGGTAGAAGAATTTGAACTTCCTTTTTATAGAAACTTAAATTCTGAATATAAGACACACCAAAGTAGGTTCAACTGAATTAGATATGTACAATAGATGTTGTGTCATATGTCAACGTGCAATATTAAATGGAGAAAATTCATCTTTCAGACTTCTAATTAGCAATTACTTTGTACTATTTTAAGGGACTTTATTTTAAACAGAATGTTATGCCATTTAATATTAATAATTCAAATATTATAAAACTCAAATCAATTTGAATCATTTAAATCAATTTGATTCTTAGTTCTCAGTTTGAATTCTTTATCGAATACAATGTAACTATTAGTTTTTAGTATGCATTGAAGTGCTTTGTTAAAATCAAAACAATGGGGCTTAAAAGAAAAGATGTCAAGTACTAAATAAATTTATAATTAAGAAAAATACTTGTTTTTTGTTCGTCTTATTTATCTTCTAAATGTGAAACTTTTCCTGGAGCTATCCGAAATCACTTCCGGAAGATGCAAGCTCTTCAACGGATAGAAAGTAAAGAATCGAATTTTTTTCCCTTTTTCTTTATTTGTCCGAAATGCTTATTATAAAGATCGAATTGAGCCCGTTCATAACTCGCCTAATTGCTCATTACAGATCCCTTATTCTCATTTCAGATACGAGTATTCGAAAAGAGAAACATGTTGATTATATTTAAGAATAGTGGCAATTTTTCAGATGTTTTTTTTTTTTTTTTGTTTTTTTTTCATGTAAAAGTACTTAAATTGAAATTCAGTCACAAACATTCATTTTGTATAAAAAATACAGTTATTCGTGGTAAAATAATGTAATGAGGTTATAATTATCGTGATAAAAGAAAACCCAATTATTTTACAGAAAATGAGTTAAAATATTAAAACGAAATTAAATAAGTCGGGAATGAGGTTAAAAAGAAAAAAAAAAAAGGTAAAGACTCAGACAGTTGTGAAATTATCCATCAAACGAGTGGTCGAATGCAATTAGGCAAGGGACTTTTTCTCGCGGCAGACTCGAACAAAGCAGAAAAAAAGGCTGCCAGACATCGGGCCGACAGAACTGGAGACCAAATAAACAGCTACTAAAAGTCAAAGTACGCCATGCTGTATTTACTCAGGAAGGTCAACTGGTCAGTGACGCTCTTATGTCCAACTTCGTCCAGGGACATTATTTCATTTCTGTCTCGCCATTCAGTTCATTTGAGTGTCCACACTATTCAATAAAAAGACACAAAGTATCTTTCCGAGTGCCTCAAATAGGGCATATTGATAGCGCGCTCATTGTTTTTTATTGGAGCGATTCGGTTTATTTTGGAGAGATTCAAGGACGCAAACGAAAGTGTTTCAGGAGAAGATAAAAATCAGATTTATTGTTTTCGCTAAAATTGAACAACATTTAAGTGACGGAGGAGACTTCTTCCCGACTCTTACATTTCGAGGAATATTCTTTATATAGGATTCAACTCGTTTGAGGTGAAATAAATAAATATTTAATAAAATAAAATTTGCACTTAATATCGGAGAGTGTGAACTCCTTACATGTCATCCCTATTGACATTCGTTCTCAATAAAATGCAATAATGTGGGTGTAGTTTAGTAGCCTCCGTAAAGTACCTTGGGTAACGTTGAATCTTCTAGATATGTTCAGTTCTTGTAGCGAGAGACCTTCAGTTTATATCTTAAGTAAAAAAAATCACTAATAATATTTGATAAAACTAAGTAAGTCTATAATATATTTTTGTTTTTTAATTGTGTCATTCTTAAAATGATTCTGTACATTATTTAATAAAATAAAATTTACACTTAATATCGGATGATGGTAACTTAAACAGGTTACAGAAATCTGACAATTTAGATGTTGAATGAACACAACAGCAATAGATTGCATGATTTTTTTGTTGAATATTAAATTAAGTAAAATAAAAATAATTATCTAGGCCTAATGTTCCATTCATAAATTCAGTTTTTAAGTTTACAGGAAAATAATAAAAAATATAACTTAAAAAATATTTCCGTGAAAAGATCGCTGTCGTCATTTTACAACGACATTACAATTTACATTACTATGTAAAAACTCAAGCAAGGCTGTTGTCTTTTTGCCATAACACCACGAGAAATCACCTGAGGAACATGAAATCTAGAATACAGAAGCACTATTTTGCATTTAAAAAAGAATGAAGAAAGCATAATAACGCGAAAAGGAACAACACACGCAATATGGAATACAGTATGGAATCAAACAAAAAAGGCTTTATAGAAAGGTTAGCGTTAGTACGTGTGCTGAAATAAATAAAGTTTTTATTAATACCAAATCTATAACGAAACTTATTTTCGAATGCTTATAAAAGGTATTGTTACCTGCGTTTCCTAATTTAAAAACACGTGCTCTAGTAAAGAACAAAAACCTGGTATTACAAAATAAGTCCAAAAATGTTCCCAACAATCAAAGAGAATCACTTTATACGGAGTGCAGAGATAGATTAAAGAATAGTTTTTCTTTCTAACACTCAATCCTCAATCAATAATGAACTGACAAAAATGTAGTCAAAATAATCATTTGTCTTGAATAATAATAAAAGGTTGATGTTTAAAAATAAAAACTTAAATAAATATTCATTTGAAATGGTAAGCATTTTGACAAGAGATCATTAACCATTGTAATAGATGCAGCGTTGTTGAGAATGCACCACGAAGTTATCTACTACTTTTGGACCTATAGTCAATTCGAAATGAACAGGCATTCATTTTGGCACCTTCCTGTTCTTCTTTGGTAGGTTCACATCCTGTTTTCCTCCGCAACCTCCTTTCTTTCTGTTAGCTAGAATTGGCCACTCAAGCCTAATTTCTAGCCTACAGATTTATCATCCCTGGCGTAGAATCTTTCTGTTCGGTTTATCTAGGTGAAACTGTATAATATTTAAAATAATATTATTCATAAAAAAATGCTTGAATGTTTTACACAAGAAGCTTTACCATGACCTAGTGAGTGAAAATAACATATTTTATAAAATTGAGTCTTTTGAATATTCGGTAGTGAAGAGTTACACTACTATATCAAAGACAGCTTACAAGACAACTCATTATCAACAATTCTCACCCAATAAGGGCATTGTTTCCTTTATTTAGTAAAAATGTATCCTATTCTTTGAAATTTCGCTAACTCTATTTGACTCGATGAATTTCAAATTAATATTCTGAGTAAAGGTAATAAATTGGATATAGAGTCACGAAGAATATGTTTATAGTGTTTTAGCAGAGTTCCTGGTGGATAATTTGTGAAGTAATACAAGAAAGCCAAACAAAAGTTTCTATGCCTGAACCGCGCAAAAGTCCTTCCGTTGGATTCCAGAATCCAGATAAATAATAAATTCAAAATGAACGTCAATAAAAGTGAACAAGAACGTGAACCAAAAAGCATGTGCCAAATGTACGTGAATAAGAACGGGAACACGCTGAATCTGCTACATATCCGAGGCTGCAGTGATAAATGACCTCAAGGCAAAATATCAATTTCTGGGATATTATTATTGACAATTAGATTTTATTGTAATTTTCATAATACTCATCAACTAATATTTTATTGACACATATACAAGATACTAGTCAATTAAAGTTCCTTCTATTTGAGTACAACAAATATTAAAACTCATGTTTTATAAACTTGTTTCATTTCATAAAAACTGCTATGAAAGCTACTTTTCATTAAAAAATTTTTTTATTAATATTCACAAAGATTATCTTATTTATTCCAGCATTGGAATATTATAATTATTATTATTATATATATTAATGCTGGAATTATTAAGCAAAAATTATTCATAAAAAACAATAATTATTAATTAATTAAAATTATAATTATTAAAAAATAATAATTATTAATTAATTAAAATTATAATCATTAAAAAATAATGATGATTATTATTCATATAAATTATTCCTTTTAAAAGGTTTAAATGATACTTTATGTTTCAGACGAAGGTAAGAAGACCAATACATTATTCATTTCCGTACTTCGTCAAATACACTTCATCTTTTCTCATTTAGCATTAAAATGTTAATACTATTATTAGAAATATATAAGCATTTAAAATTATATTTTAAATTATTAATTATCAGAAATATATAAGCATTTAAAATTAATTAAATCACCTCTTTTGATAATTATAAAAAATGAAATTAATTGAAATTAAATGCTTAATTACGCGTATGAAATCGTAAGTATAGAGTATTCCCTCATGCTTTTTCAAGAGTTGAGCGAAATCCATTGAATGAACAGTACTCACGGATTTGCAGGTACAGCGCACGCAGGTATTCAGGTTCGGAGTACGTAAATATTTGAACCATGTTTGATCCACGTAGTACTCTTGATTGGAGAAAGAACAGGTGGGCTTCGGAACAGCTGGTGGGGCCCCGAAAGAAGCTACAAAAAACATTTTACAACATTGCATTACCCTATTTAACATGGATAATATAATAGCATTACATTTTCCGCACATTGTATACATTACATTACATTTTCCTGTAAAATAACCATAGTTATTGTAATGTTTCAATGCAGATTCGTTTATTTCAATTCCTTCTATTAGCTCACACTCTCTCTCTATATATCTGGTTCAAATTTTCAATCGTTCATAAAATACTTTTTATTCATCCACTCAAGTTCAAACACATTTTTTTTAACTTGTAGTGGAAGACATGATGTTAATACAGTTTTTTAAAATATTAATTCAGTAATTAAATTTAATTAATTAATTTTAATTTTTAGATTTAAGTTGCATGTATCTACCAATAGATGGCGCCAGATAAACTTAAAAAAAAATGAATGAAAATTATTTATAAAGGACTTTATACAATATAGTGAAAACAAAGTAGGAATTGACTTTAAAATTTTTTTTTTATATTACTTGTTTTTCCTTTCATTTTCAACACTGTGCGGGACAGAGCTATTTAAGAGGTTTCCAAGATAGTCCTATTTTCTTCCTCTACCCTTTTTCTCCAACAGAGCGACCGTAGCTTACGCTACAAATGGAAATAGAACCTCTGCTTCTGTGCAAGCCATCTAACATAATATCATGAATGAAACATAGTAAATAATGCAAAAGCTAAAAGATCTCAGATGTTTCCTTAGAAAAGAGAATTTTTCTTCGAGGTATGCTGTCACTTTTTGTCAAAAGATTCACATTGATCAAGTTCATTATCAAAGAAAAAATTTTTTTAATCTATTTATTTGTCACCACTGTTCCTTCACAGAATTTAGTACATGTATATTCCTACCAATGCTCTGATTTTCAAAAGATAAAGCTGTTGTGATCGGTTTTTTTTCATTCGATTCAGTACAGAGTGAACGTCGTTCTAAGCACTGAACTTGCGAAAGAATTGGATGATTTAATAAAGTGTATCATTGATAGAAATCCTTCCAAGATAATGCATTCAAATGTAATTGATTTGGAATTGTCCGTATCTTTATTGAAATATTAACCATCAATCAATCTGCAGATTTATTGCAATATGCCTGTCCAGTAGTCGAGTCGAGTGGACGCAGTGGAGATTGCACTCGACTCAATCTGATTTATAAAAGTTTTTATAGGTTAATCCATAGAATTTGTAAATTATTATCTCTGAAAGCCTCCCAAAAGTATCCTTGTGGGAACAGCGACCGAACAAACAGTCTTAATCAAGAGGATTCGCAAAAAAACACTTGATTAGTGAACTTTCAGGAGACTCGTTTGAATTCGCTGTCTTAGCATGGACAGTCGTGGGTATTTTCTTACTATACTTAAATGAGAAATCATCATCCTGCAGATTCAGCGAGTTGGGCAATCGGTTTCTTGATTTTCAACAGTCAAGAAACTTTTAATCCTCCGTTTGAGACAGAACAGTGGGTCGCTATTCTTTGTGAAGAGGAGAAAGCTTTTGGGAGACTTCCAGGTAAAATGAATTCACATTTACTGTTCATATAGAACTAGAATACAAACATTTTCGTCAGTTGGCTCGAGTCGATACGGGCACTGTTTTAGAATCTTCACTGGATTCACTCGTTTATCAAACCAGCCATTACACGTCGGAAGTTATATGTATTAGTGACCCCCGATGTACATATAAGTATTACAATACGAAAAATAAAAAAAAGAGTTTATACGGACTTTTGTCCTTACAAACAAGCTTTCTAAATATATAATAATAGTTTCATTTTGTTCTATATCACATTTTATATGTTATTTTTACAAAAGCAATATTTATTTTGATTAAATGTTATCCAACTAATGGAAGCCAACACAGTTTTGAAGCTTTCCTTTTCTTGCAATTTTTGTTATTTTTAGTTTTACTTATCAAAATACTGCTATTACAGAAACCACCTTGTGTTTATCTATTCAATGAGTGTAGAATTATTCAAAGAAAATTTTAATTCTCAGTTAGTGATTATGTTTTCTTCATTCTTAGCCATTGCTCGACTTATTTTTTATCAATCAATTTTCATAAATCTCCTTTAATTTGGTTTTTAAAATTTGCCTTATAAATTTCCTGCATTCTGATGTGTTTTGAATGCGGGAAGTGTTTAAAGTAATCGATATTTTCTTTTTTTTTTTCTGTTATTGTCAAGTATTTTATTTATGTATTTTTTAAATGTAAATTTTTTCATAAGGGTAAAAATATAAAATTATAAAAAGGAAAATGGCCTGCATTCGAAGTAATTGTGGAATATTTTAGTATATAGAAATTCATATAAGGTTAAGTGGATACAGGACTAGAATTTTAGTAAACGTTTTTCGTCTAAATTATTATTTTTTATTATTAAAATTATAAAAATTTCTATGCGTGTACTTAAGTTTGAATTGAAGGACCGAACAGGAAATCAGAGAAACATGTGGAGTCTAAAAATCGATAGCAAACCTCTGTATATTTGAATGCAATTGAGTTTTAATCTTCTAAAACTGCTTAACTTTGGGTTGGCGAACGACATCATTACTTTTGGATGACAACTCAACTCGTGTGATCTAAATTAATGATGTCCGGCCTCAAAGAAGGTGGTAGCAGGAAACGGCGGGGAACGGGTGTAATTGTTGTGATAAATAGGGGTGCTTCTCGCCCTAGAGGGGAATTGAAAAAAATGATGACAAATCGTCCGAATCGTTGTTATACGCGATTTCTCCTGAGCTTTGAGGGGATGCCACGAAGAGGACCTTCAATTCCGTTCAGGCAAAGGAGCTTCCACAGACAGATGCCGCGATCGATATCTATCTCTATTGACGAAAGGCATGCTCGCTTTATTAATGGATTGTCCTCACGACAGGATGCTTTAGCAGACGCCGAAAGAAATCATTCCGCAGTTAAGAGATTAGTAGTCCAACTTGGAAGGGGGGCGAGATTATCCAATCTTTGTGGAGTAGGAACAAATTGATGGAAGATCAATAAAAAGAATTATTAATATACATTTGTATGGGGACCTTTTTTACCTCGTGTTCCACCATGAATAGTCTCAGACAGGTAATTGACCCGCATTCGAGTGTCGTATGAGAAAATTCGGAAAACTCCCACCATGTGATATACATATATATGAGAGATATGTGATGCACACGCGATGTCATAATCGCCATCGATTCACCTCGTTTCTTAAAGTAGTGACTATCTTGCTTGCTGCTAGCGGATTTTCATTCTCTTGCATTCTCCAGTGCCACGTTTCGGGTCGTTTCTTAACATATGAACAAAATTCTTTTTCCTCGTCATTTTATATTTTTAAATCCATTCTTATCACTTTTGAAAATGGGTTCAGTCTTTTCCCCAACTAAAGCTGAAAATGGAAATAAAAACAGATTTTGAATTGTCAACAATGGAAATACATGTGAAGATTCGAATGCAAATGAGAATCTACTCCAGTGTGATTGTCTCTGCTTTAACAAATGAACAGGCTGTGTGAGCATCAAAATTTGAGTGGTTTGATTCGCTCTCATAAATGTGGAGTTCTTGAACATTAACACACCAGGGACTATTTGTGGCATACTGCATCATTTACTAGATTAGTGATAATTTAAACTACAGTCCTGCATTCATAGTATCATAGAATGTGAATCAGGACTAAAAAGATTATTTCCGAAGACAACTGTACTAAGATGCTTCGAATGAAACAAGCTGGTGGTTAGGGATCTTATTAAAAGCTATTTTCTACCTTGGGAACAAAAGCAAAAAACGTAAGATTAGATAGTATTTGGATTCTGTATTATTGAAGAGTTTTCTGTTCCTTTCATTTCTTTACTTTTTGTATAACACGGGGAAAATATGTTAAGAATAACAGGTACATAATATGACAAATCGTTTCTTTTTCAAATATTTCATCTTTTGAAGTTAGAGGGCCAAAATAAAGCGAAGTCAAAATATGTAGGTGCCTTAGTAGATGATGGGGGAAATTGACATTTATGTAGATATTTGCAAAGAATTATTAAAGTGGTTAGATGTGAAACCTTAAAAAATGTAGAACTCGATGTCATTTAATACAAGTCAAGTTTTTCCCATTATTCTTTTCAAGTATATGAATTCTTTTAGTTATCTCTTATCTATCTCTTTCTTTTAGTTATCTCTATCTTTTATCAATAGCACACAGAAAATTAAAAATAGAATTTTTTAGAAAAACTCACCTGCAATTCCAATGATAAAGACAAGAAGTGAGCGGAACCCAAGTGGTTTGAGAAAATTGAGCAGTTGTCATTTTATAGGTGGTACTATGTTGAGTAGAAACATCTGAAAGGTAATCCAAATTAAAATTACACGAATTCAAATTTAATCCTCCTTCGGTAAGATAATGAGGTTACAAAACTTCACATTTTTTGAAAAATTTCAGTTTTGTTTCTTTTTGAATTTGCCTATTGTTCTTATCTTTCTTAGAAGTTAGTATTCACAAGTGTCCTTTCCACAAGTACATTCCATTACAAAATCTACTTATTGCAGCCCCCTGAACTTGCTTTTTATATCTTTGCCAGAATGCTTTAGATTTATTTAATCTATACAATTACTAACAAGATTCTAAAATTTTTCGCTTTTACCCTCATAATAATAATATTTATATTTGAAAAAAATGCTTCACAATAAAGAAAAAAAAAAAATATTGTTGATTACGTTGAAGATGTGTTTTTTTTTTTTTTTTTTTTTTTTTTTTTTTTTTAGAATTAAAATATACTAGAATAGATGAAATTTACAAGCCTAATTTCAAAAACAAATTAGAAGTACGAAAATAAAAAGATGATTAATAAAGGTAATAAAATAATAGGGGAATCATTCTTAGTACCCGATAATTAAGAAAAGATGAACACCAACCACAGAAAACGTAACTGTAAATGAAAATTCTTTATTTATTCTGTTTTTTTCTTTATGACAAGTTGTCGATTATATGGTTATTTCAAACCGAACTCCCAATATCCCCTAATTGTTTTGAGCAATGTAGTTTGCCGAATAGAATCAAAATAATATCAGAAAATTCTAAGAAAATAAACGTAACGATAAACGTAAGTGTTGAAATTCAATGATGTGATAAAAGGTTTATATGCTTTTAAAAACTAACTTAAATTAGGATTCAAAAAATTGATGGTGAAACTATAAATAATCTTGAGAAAATTGAAATGAACTTTTTTTTATAAGTCCAATGTTTAGCCACTCTATGACTTTAAATTATTCAAATATTAGAATTCATAAGACAAAAGGGAAAACTAATTAATATAAAAATAACTAGAGAAGCACTGAAAATAGCGGGCGACAGTGTTTCCAAATGATAAAACCAAGAACCGTGTAACTCCGAGTTCGTAGTAACTATTAGTTTAGTTACCGCCGTTCTATTGTAGTAAAGGCTCATTCCCACCGAGGCGACAGGCGACGACGCGACATGCGGCAGGCGAGAAAATGTTTTCGACCCCTTCACAGCGAACCGTCAAAAATAGCATTACGCCTAGTGAAGTTCCGCTTCGAGTTGAAAGTTGGTCAACTCAAAGCGGTGCATTTCAAACCGGTTTCAGGCGAACGTGGTGAGGCTAGTGATTGGTCAAATCTTGTCGCTTAAACGCTTCTCGCCTCGGTGGGCACGAGCCTTAATACTACTGCAGTCCTACTGCAGTCTGTTGTGGCAATATAACTATATAATACCAATATGCTATTGCTCAATGAAAACCTCTACTCCCCTTATGTATGCTTCGAACAGACCACCGCTCAGGAAAGGAGAAGTGATTTTTTCAGGAGAAACTGCTAGGTATGGCTTATCGTATAAGAAAAATCTAGGTATCTTGATTCAATGCAAGACACAGACAAGTCTCTTTGTTTATGAAAGCAGCGACTGCAATCGACGTCAATAGCGAATTCGAAGCCCCTATTTACTATCTGCATGCTTTGTCGCAACTCAGGCGAATTTTCAGAATAGTTTAACGTTCTACTTTGATTTTCATATTGATATTGCAGAAAAAGTATCGTAATACAACATTATTTTGCCTTTTATTGGTGAACTTTTTTTTTTTTCTTTTTAATAACAAAACCCCATGGCAAATTGTCATCCTGTCTATGCAACGCTTTGCATTTCGTATAAACTTATGAACTCTGTGAAAATTAAACATATCTGATCAATATGAATAATATTTATAGCAATCAATTTTAACTAACTTCATAAAAAAATCTTTTCACTTTGCACAAAAACTGTTACGGAATCCAACTTAAGGGGAAAAAAAAAAAAAAAAGAAAACAGGATCTATTATTGGTTGAACAAGACTTTTCGTGCGAGGTTCGAAAATTCCATTCGTGAAGACTCCGAATTAATCACAGCAAAACTTTTTATCTAAGCCGTATACTTTGAACCAATTTTCTCAGATACTCCTTCCTGCTTGGTGGTTGTCGTCGGAAACTATTTGCTAACATGTTACAATGTATAAGATGTGTGGAACCATTTTCTTCTTGGCGAATAAAAAAAGGAAGGATAAAAATGTATTTTCATTATTTTTTGAATGAAAGATGAGAAAAAATCACGCGCTCAGTTATTTACATAATTACTCTGCGAGAACACTGCTGTTTTTAGCACATTTGAGAAACAATTTCAGCAAGAATTACACGTCGATGGAATGTTGTTTTTGATTGTTTTGATTCTTTTGTTGATATAATAAGTCTTTAACTATTGTCATTTGAAATAAATAAGAAAATTGCAATTAGTTGAGCTGGATTAATCGAACATATTTTGTATGCTTTGATTATCAATGTTATAAATCAAGATGTTTTTGATTAAGAAAGGAACAAAATATTGAATTAAATGAAGGAACTCAGAACTCCTTAAGTAAGATTATATACTTGCGTTGTTTTCAAATGCCAACCTCAGATAATTCAGCCTGGAACGATAGATCGGTAGTAGATGCTACGTTATTCACGGTGCACCAAGGGTAGAGGCTACATTGCTCCAATATTATACCTATTTTTCAATACATTACAACAAATTTTACATACACTACCAATGGTGGTATATGATAGATTCAACATTTTGCTCTCCTTTTCCGGTCGAAGAGAGGACATTCGGGCATACGGATTTATCGTGTATATCCCAGCATACACATGATATCTTTCATTTAGACTTCTCTTCCCGCCCCCCCTAAACAATCATAAAATTTTAATTCTCCCTTTTCTTCGATTAATTTATTTAGCATCAAAAGTTTAACAGAAACATTTTCTTCCTTGGTGACAGCTTTTTCCACTCAATATTTTTCCTACTAAAATGGCTACAAAATTTCTTTGTTACAAGTTACGGAGATCTGATGCTTTCTTAGTTAATAAACGAGTAAAATAAATAAATAATAAACGAGTAAACGAGCTTTACTCATTTGTTTAATAAGGAACCATCCCATCTCTTACCATTAAATAAATATTTGTTACTCATGAGAATATTCAATAACACCCCCCGCAGTGAGTCTCATTACACTGTTGACAAAAAATCTTAGGATTCAACCAGATCTTAATGATGTGTCCAAGCTACCCAGATGAATTGACGAAATTCTGAATAGAAAAATTTTAATAGGAATATATTCAAATTCGAAAGAAAATGACTTCAAACAAGTCACCTTATCTGTATTCAGAATGGAATCGAACTGTGCTCTGCAATGAATTCATTTACATATGCATACTATTTGGTCTCCATACCCTTTTCTTTCCTGAAATAGAATGAGATTCCATTTCTACAACTTGAATCAAATCATCTCAAAATACTATGACTTTTACAAAGAGGAACAAGACAGCTTTAATAACCATATCGAACTAAAATAAATTGTACATAGGTTCTACGTAGGTAGAATTTGTTTCTTGAATTTAAAATTTTTCTTTCAATTCGATTAACTTCTATGGGAAGTAATTTTATTGCTACAGTATATAGTAACTGGAACAGACCAAACTATTTTTCATAAGGCAACAGAAATACTAAAAGGCTTTCGTTCGCAACAAAAATACTAAAGAAACATAATTTTTGTATGATTCCTTCATTCATTAGTTCATTTCCTTTTAAGAATTTTGTTAATTTTAAAACTTCCTTTTGATTTAGATTTAAAGTATTACCGTCAGTTCCTGTCTATACTCTCCAGAACCTGTATAACCCGAAAGCGTATAAAGATTTCGCACAACCCACAATTTGTACAATGTACCTTAAACCCTTCTGTTTTTAAAGCCATCTCATAAATCTAACGAAACTTTTCTCAGTTTTAAAGTTATTAGATGTATCCACTGCAATCCAAAAGAATGTCATAGATTTAAGATAAAAGAAAATGGAAAGAAGACATTCATTGAAACACTACGATGAAAACAAAGAGATTTTCTCGATGTTTCATTTTCTATTTGCTATAAAGATGGAACTCTTGATCAATCCCCAGTTCATTATTCACTTGACCTTCCGCAAAGCGTTTCATTTCTTATCTATAACATCATTCCATACCCTTTTTTTATCCACACAACGATGTGAGATACGGGTAGCGTCAACTTTTATATAAAAATCCCTTCTATCGTCAACAACTGTTTCTTTTTTTGTAGATTTAGATTGTCTCAGAAGATTGCTTCTGAATAGATTGATTGTGATTTTATGTTTAGAATGTAGGCGAAAAGTTCACAAGTTCAATCAATTCTTTTTGCAAAAGCTTTTTAGATGGTGGTTGGATAGTAATTATGTATACGTTACTTCTGAAAACAAATCAAACGCAGAGGCAACACCCGAAATTCTAATGTTTATAATCCGTAGATTCTGGACAGGAAATCACGGTGATACCGATGCAGAGGAATTAGTACGTTCATTGTGATTGACATCTGTTTGAAATTCAACCTTCGACAACAAGAGAAATGAACCTATCTTGAATTCAATAGGATTTTATGAACAGGGACTTCTCAAATGGAGAACATCAGTGAGCCTAATATTCTACTTATGTATGCCACGAACAGCACACCGACAGGTAATGGGAGAGAACATTGATCTCTGGGAGGTCTTTTAGAGGTAACCGCCCACATTAGAATGTCGCATGGGAGAAAACCTGGAAAACCAGACAGTCTGAATATCGATGCGACACATTTAACCTATATTGTCACAATCTACATTGAATCGACTCGTTCCTGGGAGCAACGACTAATTTTAACTCCTCTAACATATTTTCCTTTTGGTCGGTCTACTTGGTTATCATTACACTATAGGGATATGTATGTATGTATGTGTATACAAGTATATAAAGTTAGAGATCATTTATTTGAAATACAAGTATTTACATGATTCAGGTTTATTTTACCAAAGTTTCACCAGATTTACTGTAATTGGTTTATTACTATTAATAAGGCACCTATGTCAACTACTATAGCATATTTAAATGAAAAGTTTTAAATTTTTTTGTATCCTTTTTCTTGAAGAGTTATGCGAACACTTAATATATTTATTAAGTTTATGTAACTTTCAGCTATTGCTACATGAAGGTAAATAGATTAACATTCACTTTAATATCACGCTTCACATTGTTGCCTAGTTACATGTATGCTCTCTTCGACGTATCATGTTTGTCACAGATGTGAGCTAATTTTACGCAAAAGGCAGCTTTCTGCCTTTGGGTATAATGTGTAGTAAGACTCGCGGTAGCCTAAATGAGGCTTTATCTGCTGAGGTATTGCCATTAAGTCAAAATTTAAAAAAATAATTTTTTTCTCAAGTAGTACAGTTTTAATTTATAAAACACGGTAAATACAAGAGACAGATCCTAACATACAAAAGGCAGATGCAAGAAATTTTTCCAAATTGTAATGTCAGAGACAAAACCAAATTCCTTTTAGGTAAATCTACTCCGAGCCAGTTCTTCTAGATTGTTACATTAGCCTTTTGCGAATGATTAGTGATCTCTCGCAACAAATAACCGCTTAATTCACTCCCAAAATCATAACACACAATATTATAGCAGCGCCTAAAATTATAGCAGCGCCAAAATTATAGCAGCGCAAAATTATAGCAGCTTAACGAAACACCAATCTGCAGAAAGAGTGATTATTCAAAAACATTAATCGTCATCTTTGGCGATATAAATCATTTTGGCGACATAAATCCTCTCCATAAACCTCCAATCTGCGTCAGGTCGAACTATAAAATGGTTGATTCATTACTCAGTCACTTGGTCTAGCAATTAGATAGTTTTGTTGGCACAAAAAAGGCAAAAAGAAATATCACAAGAAAAGGATTCTTCTCTTGACAAAATTTCGAGAAAGAGAGAAAACCGGAAAAAATATATATAAATAAAATAATAGTAGAAAAAAGCTGATGAATGTTCCAGCAAATCAATATTCGTTTCTTATTAGCCGAACTTTTTATTGAAGGTCATTGCAGGGTTAAGGAAGTTTCGGATCTCCGTTGATCGATGGCTTTATAACATTCCCTTTATTTGGATCAAATGGCCAACAGTCTGGTCAATGACTGTGAAAAAACACTCAGCTGCACTTTTATGACTATTGATTTACAGGCAGCAAATTGCACTGCATTACTTTTGTCACCCGACAGTGAAATATTTTTAAATATTCCTTATAAAAAGGACTTTCTAATATAAAAGAAAATACATTGTATCATATCACACCTTTTCTTTCAGATAACGGATGGATTGTAGTTTAGTGACTTAATAACATTAATTCGAACTTATCAATGGAAATCTTTCTTGAAGAAATTATTTAAATATTTCTTTTTCATTTTTCATAAAATATATCTTTAATATTCATCTATTTTAATTATGATTATCATAACTATTAGCTAGCTATGATATGCAACGGTAATGGATCAATTTTAGGAAGAGAATCACATACAAAAATGGAGGAAAAAAAGATTACTTAAATCAATCATTATTTCGTAGGGCTGTAAAGTACAATAGTTTTGTTACAGCTTTAATGGGGTAATAATTGCTTCAGTCTTCGCCTTCCATAGCTAAACCCACTTAAAATGGTATGCGCATCACCAGACTAGGTGCGTGGTTGTTTTCTTATTTTCATTTTGCGTAGTATAAATGCGCGTTTCAGGTAAGCATTCTTCCCACTTTCTCTTTAGCAAGTATTATTTCAGGCAAACTACTCTTGATGCACCCTGGATAACGTAGAATCTGTTGAGTCTTCACATTAGTAGTATGAAGGACTTGATTTGAAGTATTCATATTTAAAATTTAAAAAAAACTGTTTACAATAGAGCGTCAATTATTAGAACAACTGAAAAAATTATTTTCTTTGGAAAAAGGTTTGATTATCGCTTATTGGTGAATTACTGGGACAAATTTAACCATGTTTTAACCATTCAACCATGTTTTGGGTTACCTAATGAAGACGAGAGTCACTGCTGTATCGAAGAAAGAGGCTATGGTTCAGTTTCTGTCCTATTTATTTAAAATCTCTAAAAATTGTAGACTAACGCGAGCTTTGGAAATATGCTTTGCCATTTCCGTGTTGATTAAACAAGATTTTCTAGCAAATATATATGGATTCCCTCTCAAATATGTCCCTCTTTCTCCAAATATGGTCCACTTTCTACAGAAAAGATATCCAGGAATAAATTTCTTCTGATATGACTAATGTCATATTGATGGAACACAAAGTGATTCTTTAAAAAATTTGAGGATGTGGAATTTGTAGCCCACGAAATTCGTTAGCCTACAACACTAATGAGGGAGGTTAACAACTTAACAAAAAAATGCTCATTGTAATAGTTAAAATATAAACAAACCTTTCCATGAAGGGAGTATTTCACCAAAACTTTATTTCTATATTTATTGTTGATAGTATAGTATAGTATAGAAATCTGGGTTTTTAAATAGAAAGGGATTCGTAAAGAAAAAAAAAGGCATCTTTAACTTAAAACCTCTTTTGAAAATTGATAAAGAGAATGAACAAAGTATATTTTTTTACCATTAATAGGGCTACTAAAAGTAAACTACATTAAATAACTGAGATGTTTGTAACCTTTACGGAGGCAAGATTGATTCGTAACTATTGCGAACTGGAATTAGTCTTAGGTATCTTTTTCCATGGACTACGCCCTTCTAACTTTACATGGCTACTATATTGACACCTTTGTGCTAGTTACTGGCACACAATCGACACAATGGAAAAAAAGCGAGAAAGAAGCTTTTAAATAAATGAAAAGTAGCAGAAGAAATCCCCCATTCTGACAATCTGTAACATGTTCTTTCATTTGAGGAGACACGCAATCCATGGATGGGGCCAAAGGTGATCTAATTGGGATATTTTATCAGCATGGAAGTGGGGGTTTTTTTCCCCTTTGCTTTGGTTTTTTATCTCAATAAATCTGCTAGTAAATTTCTTCTGGAATGTGAAAACCATTTCAAAACAAAATTCTTCAACTTTTTCAATAAAAGATTAAAGCTCTTCAAGTTACCTGCAAGCATTGTCAGTTATCTGTAAGTATTTTCAAATATTTAAATTTCACACGTTAAAGAAATTTCTGGAACCTTTTGTTGAATGTTCCCCAAGGATATATTTCTGGGATTTTCATTAGGAATAATTAAATGTGCGTATAACTGTTACATATAACCATCTAGTCGAATATCCCTAGACCAAGTGGCCTAGCTAGCGAAGAAGCAGATTACCTCTAATAGCTTGTGCTACAGACATATCATCATAATATAAAGAAAATTTAATGTAGATAAAAAATTATGGATTATTTATTATTATTAAAATTATTAAATAAATGTGGTATATGAGAGATAAGGGAGTGATATCTACCCTATAGATACATTTTTAAGCATATTATTTGTATATATGCCGATTATTATCAATGTGACTCAAGTTATTATTTTTTTATAAAGTTTAAATAGCATATCTGTGTCTCCTGGAGCTTCTTCTATTGATCAGGCCTTAATACATTTAATACTGGAATAGTTGTTATTATTTATTATTGGATTAGTTTATAAAAGAACAGTGGAGATGCACTACCAACTGGAAAATTGAAGAAATATTCACTACATTATCCACCAATAAAATCTGTTTATTAAATCAATTCAATTCACGAATGTTATGAAAGAAACCAGTGTTAATTAAGTCGCAATTGATTAAAAGTTTATTTGGCTGACATATTTTCGGATTATGAAAACGTATCTTAATATTGTAAAGTTAAGTAGCGGAGACAAAAAAAAATATTAAAATGGCTTTTACGTTTTTGAGACGAGACATTGTATATCTTTGGACGCAAATGAAATACAATTAACCAAGTAGAAAGTTGACGAGGAAGTGGGTGGTTTAACAGTCCTTGTAGACATAACATTGCTAAACAGACGGAATTTTGACTTGCAAAAACAATGATAAGAGCTGAAAACTGCAAAGATATTTCTACTTAAACTCGTTAAAATATCGGTGGTGGTGGAGAGGAGCTGAATTCATTAATAAAGGTGAATTTAGAGCTAAAATCGCAGTTTAACAACACTGACGGATTTTTATAAATTTTAATTGGGGGAAGAAAAAATATACCTACTTTCGTATTTTTGTCAAGAACATTCATTTGTCTTTTCGGCAACACATATGTGTGTGAAAATTGTTTTTCGAATATAAATCAAAATTTATACAAGAATAACGGATGAATACTTCAAAAATTGTATGCGATTTTTTTTAAAATAAATACTAATGTCAACACTTGGCCTCATAATTCAAGTACCAGATCTGTTTCATTCTAAATGGTTATGAAATTCCATGTCGTATAACGTAATGTAAAAATTTATGTAGAACTCTATACCAAAACAATATATTATAAATAAATGAATGAAATATGAAGCAGCAATTTTTTTAAAATTATTTTTAATATTAATTCATTTCATTTATTAATGTGGTCCGATACTTGAGCCGGAGTAAGAATGATAATTTGGCCCCCTAACTAGGAAAGGTTGCAAATGTAACAGGATTTATCACAGATCCTATCCAATGCTTAATTTTAATTAAATTTGTCGAAATTATTTCAGATTATAATAATTTCAATTTGTGAAACAATTAACTCTTTTTTTATTTATTTATAACTTTTTGTTAAATTTTCTCGTGGTGTTTATCATTATGTTCAAAGCATTTCATGTTTCTGCACTCGCACTTTTATCGATGACAACACAATAATAATCGAATA
This sequence comes from Caerostris extrusa, assembly GCA_021605095.1. Classification (NCBI taxonomy): domain Eukaryota; kingdom Metazoa; phylum Arthropoda; class Arachnida; order Araneae; family Araneidae; genus Caerostris; species Caerostris extrusa. The sequence goes on along the minus strand of BPLR01020402.1, from coordinate 11,557 downwards.
AAAAATTGAATAGACAATTTTGAGTTTTTAGAGGACCGTAGGTGTCAGTGACCTATTTTGTCGGGAAGGGTGAGTTATTTTTCACTAAATATGGTTTCCTCGTTTCTAAATTTGAGCTCTATTGCTGAGCTCTGTTTTTCCTCGTTATTGGACTTTCTATATCAAATACGATTTTGAGGGCCTAGGTTAGGTTGAGGGTCGATATTAGGCTTTCGAAGGATGCTCTTAACCAGATTGAGTGATGCGATTCTTTTGGAGTGAATACTTTCTCGTTAGCAAGACATTACTTGGCGTCAAATATTAATGCTGTCAATTTATCGCTATTTCTTATATAAGGAATCACAGTAAAAGTTGAAATTTTTTAGTATTCTTATCGATACCGTTTTTACAAATACGTTTTACATTACCGATACCAAAGGCTAAAATTTAAAACCACCTGAAAACAAATTTTAGTTTTCTACTAGCATGTACTCGGCGAAAGTCTGGCTTCGAAAAGTTGAATGGCTGATTAAAAGGTAAAGTGGAGACATTCTGCATTCTACGTTGAGATTTTAGTATTCTGTGGAATGTACTTTTTAAAAACAAATTCTGGTTTTTAGAAGATTTTAAAAAAAAAGCTGGAGAATACGAAAAAAATTGTAAATATTGATGCATTATTCGAAACTGAGGAGAATACGAGGAAACTGCCTATTGAAATACTTAATTTGTATTTTGTCGTTTACAAGTAAATGTGATAAATAATGCTAAGTTATAAATTATATAATTGACAGTAATGTACAGTTTATTCATTGTTGATAAATTATTTTTAATCGAATGATATGCGTGATAACGTAGAATTATGATTAAAAGTTGAAAATTCTAAAAATCTATCAAAATAAGTTGTTATATAGAATGCATAAAATGATTAAGGAACAATAAAGAAAACATTATTTTACCATGTAGTTTAAGCGAAACAAGAGAAAATATTTTTCTTTACAAAGTTATATGACGAATTCTAAAAATGTGGAATGCCTAAATGAATTGTTTTGTCACAAATATTTTTTCATTTTCAAAATTTTTAATATATTCTTTTATGTAAGAATTCAAACACGATTGAATAAAAATCGTTTTATTAAATATCCTATATTTCTAATTCTTTCAATAAAAACTCTAGCATTTAATGAATGAAATTTAACAATTTTTGACGAATCCTTAAAAACTTTTTGTTTCAAATTCTATTCCGTCAGAACTATTTTTAAATCACGCAAACGAAGCAATCTTATGATAGATCTACCTCATTGAAATAAGTTCAGAGTACGATTGGTAAAAAAATATGTACTGCTAGGATTTAAAAATTCAATTATTCATTTAATCTCTAATTCCATAAACTATATGATAAATATTTTCCCTTTTCATTTCATTAATTGTTTTAAGCCTTTTAAATAAACATTTATTTTATAAGCACATTTTTAATTAGATATTTAGAGCCTTGGCATAATGACCGGCACATATAAATAATAGATTTTACCAAAAAGTTGTCTTACCAATCATACCGGTTACAGAAGCTAGCGTTGACTTCTTAATCAAAAATCCCGTTTTAACCCTTAATACGGTATTATGTAACAAAATTATGAGACGGCTTGAGTCATTCGTTTTCCCGGATTTCTTAACATGTAACAAAAATTCGAGGATGTTATTCGTGATTTTCCACTTATATCAGTACAACTAAATCCGTAAAAACCAAAGATATTAGCTAAAGTGTGATTAATTGCGTATAGTAAACAAAAGGATTTTTTAAATATAAGTTAATTGTTATTAACTATAAAGGTATTGGTTGACCTTACGTTTAGGATTGATTATAAAATAGTATCCTTTCTCAAAAAGATTGGAGTGAATTCAAATGTTTTGATGGAAGAGAGTGCTTGCTTGACATTTATGAATTTTTTTTTTACAACTACTGCACTATGGCAGAGCTTGCTATCACCTCATTTGAGAAAGAATTAGATTTTCATATTATTATTATAGATATCTATTTAGTTATAGCTTGTTAAATTGGTCAATAATTCAGCATATCGCTTTATAATTTCTTAATTTAACAGCCCCTCCTTCGTATTCACGTTGGATAAATGAATTTTGTACTTGTTTTTAACTTACATATAATCAGTTAGAGACATCATCACTATTTAGACACGGAAACGATCCATTTAGTTAATATCTACAGATAACTACTTGTAAAATATTTATATGACACTATCGAAATACTAAGAAAACATCAAGCCCTCTCGACTACCTTGAAACTACTGCTCTTCATCTTTTAACCTTAAAACAAGGTCAATCATTAGAAATCATTTTCAATCTTTCATTTTTCATAACTCATTTTTTTTATTTTTAATAAAACAGAGCAAACCAGAGAAAAAAAACGAATTGCAATAGATTTTCCTCGACTACGGATCTGCAGTTTACGTTCATTGCCAGAACTGAAAAAAGAAAAAGAAGGGATGTAGATTTATAATACCCTGTCGTCTTGTGCTGAGATTTTGGAAAGAAGAAGGCTCGATAAGACGAATTCAATGAAAAAGATTGCTCAGCTCGATAGTTAATCGAGAAAGAAACGTAACGTGTAATATAGACTTGAAAAATGATGGTTAGAAGTCCTCGGCCCCTTCGAAGTTCACAGATGGGCGTGGTAAAATGTTGTCTCAGAGACTTCAAGAATGCGTTTTGAATTGCTTTCTCATATAAAAGTCTTCGCCGTATCATTCGACGGACCCTCATTGGATTCGTCGTCCACACCCTAAGTAGAAAAAAAGTGAAAGAAATGTAGAAGGTTCGTTGTCCAGCCTGTCTGTACCAATACTGAAATATGCTAGCTACTCCGTTTAAATTTTTTCTTTTCGTCTAGATGTGTTAAGAAGAAAACAGTGATAAGAAAAAAAGTATTGAAAGGAAAATTGGTCAGTCGCTTTTATGGTGATAATTAAAAAAAAAAAAAAAAATATAAAATATAAAAAAAAAATTTGTAAGTCAATTCCTACTTTTTTTCACCATATTGCAGAAAATCCTTGATAAATAATTTTCATTCCTTTTTTTTTTTTTTAAGTTTATCTGGAGCCATTTATTCTTAGATATATGCAACTTATATCTAAAAAAACTAAAATTAATTTATTAAATTTAATTACTGAATTAATATTTGAAAAAAATTGTATCAACATCAAGTGTCATCCACTACAAGTTCAAAAAAAATTTATTTGAACTTGAGTGGAGAAATAAAAAAAGCATTTTATGAACGATTGAAAATTTGAACCAGATATTTATAGGGAGAGTGTGAGCTAATAAAAGGAATTGAAAAAAAAAATGATGATGTACTAGTACTGCATTCTCTGACTATTCTAAAAATAATGTTTATCTACTTTTTTTCTAGATTGATATTTGAAATACGTTCGTACTTCAAATAGAAAATGAATGTACTTCTAAGGTATACTTCTAAGGTGTAGCAATTGGAGTGTACAACGCCTTGAGTTGCAGTCATTGCTTTAAAAAATGCGAAGAATTTAAAACGATTAAAATAGAGTGTGCAAAGTGTCGATAGCCAAACTACTCAGTGGGAATTTTCTCAACTTTCTCTCACTAGACACGCAAATGTTAGGCAGCTATCCCTAAAAAGTCCTCACTTTATCGCCCCTTTTGAAAACGATAAAGAACACCATGCTCGCCAATCTACACACACACTTGTTTTGTATATCGTATTTTAAGAAAAGAAAAGTAGCTTATCAACCAAAATAAAGCAATTAAAATTAGAATAAAAGAAGCAAATGAATTAAAGCAGATACGAGTAGAAAGAATTCTTTATGTACCATTTATTTCTAACACGCGCAGCCCACAGGCAAAAAAAAAAAGAGGCTGCCTGCACTTCGATGCCGAGAAAGATTAAACACGGGCAATTCAACCAGATAATATGACTGCGATGCGAGACATTTTTATGACCACCATCGAGTCTCCTCTTTTCTGTAAGCAGTAACTGAAAATCTGTGGTTTCGAACCTGTGCCCTTCTGCACACAGGTTACTTACTGAGACGAGAATCGAACTCTTTTCTACTTCAGACTATTAATTCAAAATAATTTAAATAAAGCGTTCTCACCAAAATACTTTTCCTTTCTAATTATTAATTTTAAAAACCTCTATTACAAGTTATATTGCTTTAAAAACACTTCTATTACTGTTTTCAGAATATTTCCCGAATTTCAACAAAGGTATTTTTGGTACGTAACAAAATGTATTATGGCTCATTTAATGTACGAATAATTTTAATCATTACTCTAAATCAGATCATTACATCAAATTATTACAAATTCAACTTTAATAATTAAATAAATTAAATTCCTGTTAAATTACAGACATGACAGCAGAGGCCACATCACCAATTTTCAGCCATGAGAAAATAAATTTCCTTAATCCGAGTTATTCATCATCCAAAATTATTTGCAGCTACATTCCCGTTTCGAAAGAAAAAAATCACCATTTCAATTTTGAATTATAAGAAGAAAATGAATGTTTTTGAAGCGAAACATACTAATAAAATTAAAAAAAAAAAGAATTATTATTATTATTATAAAGAAAAAAATTATAAGAAAGAAATTGTAAGAAAGAAAGAATTATTATTATAATTAAATGAAATCTGTTCTTCAAAGTTTAGCAAAAACTTAAAAAGAAACAAAATACTTGAAATTAAGCAAGACATACCAAGATACATTGTAAAAACATGCAATCCTTTTTTAAAAACGAATCCATTTAAAACGGAAACCTATCTTACTTCGATCACATTTCCCCCCAGTATCGACAGAAATTCCAATTGTTGGAGAAAGAAAAGGCTTACTATATGCAAAAATTTCTCCTGAATTCATAGTTAATCCAGTAACTATATAACGCAAAATATTTCAATTTGTGAAAAAATAGCGTGGTAGAAAAGCTGGTAGGCAGCGTGTTCAGAACCAAGAGAGCTCGATTCGAGCACTACAAAAAACAAAGCTACCCATGGCAACAACTACTTCCCTTTGTATGCCAAAGGAAATGTCCCTCTGAATTGTGGTGTTACAATATAACCGTAGTGCAATAAGCCTCCTTGATACACCCTTGTTAACGCTGAATCTGCTATATATCTGATGTTCTAGTGGAACTTTGATGATATTTCAAAAATAAGAAATAAAAAAAAAGAAAATTGTTATTTTAGAATTATATTCATTTTTCTGTAAATCCTTTTCTTCTTGCAAAAAGAATTAATTCAAAATCAATACAAAAATTAATAACAAGTGTTGACAATAAGCTGACCCTAATGTCATATCTAAATTAAGTAGGTTAAATATAAATAATTACGAAGAATCCCGATCCTACTCAAATCAATACTTTAATGTTGTTTTCATTAATTAAAATAATATATATTATTTTTAAAGTTTCTTCCAGTATATTTTGTTAAGTTTCCACTCTATTAGGATCAATGTTTCAATTTAAAATTTGTTAACACTATTCTAAATTACAACTTGTTGGGAAAAACTGATATTGAGTATTGAATATAACATAAGAAAAAAAAAGCAAGCAAATCTCAACACTTAAACACTAAATACAGTGAAACATATGTTTGTAGGGGAATAGGGACCGCATAAGAGAAACTTAAAATAAATAGCTATAAAATATATTATTTGCAACATTTAGAAAACAAATTCAAGCAGTAAATAGGGACCGAATAAAAAATGTCCCACATAGAAATTATGTAAATCAAAACATCACGATGTGCCACTACCTCTCAGCGTGGTAATGGGATGATATAATAATATGGGCAATTTGTTGGATTTACATGTTATTTTAGCAGCAGGTTTCTTTTTGAATTACATTTCAATTCATAACATGCATTTGATGTAAGTTTTTTTAGATAGCGCACAAAAACATATGCACATAAAAGCAGCACAAAAAAATAAGGACCGCAAAATAAACAAAGTTGGACTGTATAAGAATCAGTATTAGAAAATAAATAAGCGAATGATAACAGAACAAATAGTATGTAATATAAGAGAATTAATATTCCTCTTCAATTTACTTACTCTTCCCACAAAAAAAAGAGTATTTAAGTACCCGTAAAAGATTGGTAGAAATTAAAGAAGAACATAAGAATGAATATGAGTACTGATGGGATGTCATTAATAAGAAATAACCTTTTAACTTAGTAACACAATAATACTTATATAATAATTTATAAATACTTTAGTCATGATCAATTCAAATAGCTATAGGAATCAGTTTAGAAGTGAAATTAATTTTAAAAAATCGGGCCTTTGGCATTCGAAATAAATTAGAAATGAATAAAATTGAAAAATTTCACTTTTAAAAATTTGAAAAATTTAAAGAAGGGAAATTTACCGAGAGACGAAGTCATCTGTAAAAAGGAAGAATTTCTCAGCTGAGAGAGGAGGACAGAGAAGTTGAGATGAAAGATTCGAAATGGAGCGCTCAAGTTGCGCTTTTATAGTGAGAAGCCGGCTTCAAACTGCTTGGCTCCATTCTGGCGCGATTCAGGAAGGAACGTCTCGCCAAATGGGCCAAATTCAAAAGGTTTTTCATCATGTAAGCATCATTTGGGTGTGGTGTGGGTTTCGATATTTGCAAAGATATTTCTGTGCAGATTCTTTTAATCGTCATTTGATCTTTTATTATTTTATTTTGATTTTTATTTATAGATGTTTCTTAGTTTTATATTTTCGAAAGAGCATATTAGTTTTTCTTGAGGAAAAATATAAAAAGCAGGTGTTCATAAAATTTTCAAATGTTTCTCTCAAGTTGAAACTCAAATCTATTTCTCAAATAACTACTTACAAAACATTTATTACTTCACTAAATTCAAAATTATTTATTTTCTTTATAGAAATAAAATATTGCGATGTAACTTTATAAAAGTATTAATTAATATTTTAGAAATCTAAAAGAGTTTTTGAAATTTTAATTTCGAAACTTTTCATATGGTCGTGAAAAGTTATTCAAAAGTATCAAAAATATATGTTTTTAATTGTACTACGAAAAACTCTATAACAATTGATACTTATTTTGTAAATTTATACTAATTAAACAAATAAAAATTTCTAAATAGTATCTGAACTAAATGAAATATGAATAGGAGTTGTAACATTAAAGAATAAGGCTTCATCATTATTCCTGTGATTTTTGTTCAGTCATAAATCCTTGATACATACCCGCATAGTTCCATATTTGACAATGACTGAAAATGTTCATTAAAAATCAGAGTTTATATTTTTCATCTTCTTTATTTTAAGAAAGGGTGATATTCTACTTAATTTCAAAACGTGATAGGCTACAAATTTTCATAGATGGTGCAAATAAAAAAAATCACGATGATATTTCTATACACACTAAAAAATTATCCAAAATTGCTAAATGATACGAAACATTTGAAAGGAATTTAATATTCTATTGCGAAAGTGCAAAAGCATTATAATTTTTTTATTGTTTAAATTGATGATTGGTAGAGTATACATAATTTATTTTCTATAATTTCAGTTTTAAAATTAAAAACGATCTATTCGAGGTGCGTATGGAAAAAATGTCGCTCTCTGTTGCTTCTCTTTTATTGCGGGTATGAATAATTTATTATATTCCACATATACTAAATTACAGACAATTATCATAATTATACACTGTGCTCACATTATTAGTAAGCATGCATGTTATTTCCATGAAAATGTTACAATTGCTCCCTCTTTTATTTTTAGTGAATGACCTTAAACACGAAGTTTTCATTAAAACTCTAACCAAGCGTCCAGTTTTTCGTCCAAAGGGGACGAACTTTATGAAAATATTAATGACGATCTCTTTTCTGGGTATCAGTTTATTAAGAAAAAATGTTGCCGATAGAATTTGCACAAATACATAATTTTAATTATTAATAATATTTAAATGAATATTAAAAATGTAAATACACTTTTCTGACTCTTCTCAAAAAATCACAAGTTATTTTTGATATTATAATTTATCTTAAATAAATGTCGTGTCCTTAACATTTTCAGAAAGATTAAGAATTTATCTTTATGCTTATGCGGAATATGTTTCACCTATATACCAGATTGTTTAGATATGAGGAGAAATAGTGTGTCGTTTTCATAAAAACAAATATGAAACTGTATCTAATGATTTGTCCTTTCAGTAGAAAATTTCTAAATATTTGTACTTTTGATTTTGAAGCGAATAACATGTTAATTTTTAATTGACTTGTGGGCCTGTGGTTAGGTGCTCTGGCTCTTGCCACACGAATCCCGGCGGCTTGCCATGGGTGTTTGTAGCGGTTAGGAGACCACTTTTTAAACCGTACGTCACGGTCCTAACAGGATCGTAGAGTGTTGCGGGCCATTGTTACTCCGTGACTTATTTTCAAGTTACACCCTGGCTTGTGCAAAGTAGGTAACGTCTGTACATTAGTTTCATATTTTTAATCTACTGGTGCGGATTCCAGTTCTGATTCAGGTTGAGCAGAGGTTGAAGGTGGTTTCAAATTAACTCGAATGCTTTGTTCTATTTTATCTAATGTTTTTTTTTTCGGATCCCTATAAAATGTTTAATTTTAATAAATGGATTGAGATTTCCAAATGATAGAAAACGCAGAAGAAAACAGGCGGTTGTCGGCTGTACTGGTACAAGATTGACAAAGTAATAAATTCAGCATGCTTAGTATATACAGGAGAGAGCACTTTAAGATTTTGAATGGCGGACAACTAATGTCAGTTATATTCTGTCATTTTTTATGGAAACGGAACAGGGTTTTTGCTGTTTGTGGGATTCATAGCCCCTTTTTATTTTTAATAAGAAAAAAGTAGATCAAAATGTGAGCCTTCAGACTTTAGAGCAGGGAAGGTTTCTTATTTTAATTTCTTGCATTTTCTTTCTAGCTGCCACTGTAAGCAGCTTAGAATTTGGGACTATGTGGCATTTACATACCGTGCCGTCCACCATGAAGCAGATGACTGCCATAACAATAATAAGTATCTTTATGGTGGGCGTCACTTTTTAAACGATCTATAGCCTTATAAAGATGCCCATAAGCCATCACACTTGATCCCAAGCTCTATAGGGTTACCAGCAGATTGTACCAGAAAATTAATGTCACGTCTACCAGAAGCTGGGGATAAAGATATATATGTTGTGTAAGATTAAAGTCTACTGGGTTGTTCCCCTTAGTAGACAAAATCCCCAGTTCTCTGGGACGAAGACTACCACGCGCGATATGCATGTAGGTCCAAGAAATACTGACATTGAAAATAAACACCGAATTAAATAAACCATTGATATATACAAAAAAAAGCATATGACAAAAAAATTGATTGTAAATATCAAATTTGAAAGAAAAAATAACAATATAACAAGAATGAATGTAAAAAGAATGTTAAATTGTTCTTTCTGAACACAATCGGTTGACGATAGAAAAAAGAAAAAGGGGGAAGAGAAAAATAACAAAATCATTGACCTGGAGGCCGTGATACAATATAATTCATCTAAAGGGCATGTCCTCCTCACACATGATGAGTTTCTTATTAAGAAAAAGATTTCATAATTAGACTATTTTTTTTTATTCGTTTCAAAATTGCAAATCTTTATCATTTAACTCCATACCAGCCAGAAGACAAGACAAATTTTCTTTTGGCTGCATGCCTTCTTTTCCCTGCTTTGCCTAATATGCCTGCTTTGGCTAATATGCTTCTTCATAAATGCCTAGAGTGAATTTGGATAAATTATATTCTTTATCAAGATCCATCCGCTTATCCACGTTTCATTCTCATCTTTTCTCAAGATAATTTTATTATCTCAAATTTTTTTTACTTATGATCCATGATACATTGTTGAAAGGTTGTATGAAAAATCGCTTCTTCTCTTTTAATCACGAAAAAAATATGATGTACTAGTAACAAAAAAAAGGTTAAAAATGTTCTTTTTCGAACATAATTGATTGACGATAGAAAAAGAAAAAGGGAAATATTATTCTAAAAAATAATGTTTATCTCTTTTTTTTCTAAATTGATATTTGGAATACATCCGTACTTCGATTAGGGAGGATAATGTGTTCTAAGGTGAGTGACCAAATATGCAAATGTAGCTGCCGGGAGGGTACGAGTGAGCTCGATTTGGAACCCTCTGGTTGCAGCATTGCTACAAAACGCGAAGGTTTTACATAATGATACTCAAGAAAATCCCAAAACGTGTGTAATTGCTTGTAACTAACTGCGCTAAACTTTTTATTTTTTTCTTATATTATATAAAATATAATTTGGTTTTTATTATCTAATGAATACAAAAAAAGTGTAGAACATACGTAAATTGTGTTCAATTTTTACAAAAATATTCCTTTATCAATTACAAGAAATACAAGGATAAGTAGAATGTAAGTAGCGCTGATACATATAGTAGGACTAGCATAATTAAATTCTTGCACATAAGTTATCAATTTTATTGATTCAGTGTGAAAGCTTGATGATATCATAAGCCTACTTGTATAAGAAGTAGTTCATGAAGGCCCAGGTACTTGGTAATATTTAACTATAAAACTATACTAAATTGCATTGCTATCACAGAGTGCAATATGGGTTTTAAAACAATTTAATCTATACTAGTTCCTAAATTCACCTGCATGGTACAAAAATCTGTGCAAAATATCGAATTCATCAATAATAAATTCCCTAAGAAAATGAAACTGTCACTGTCAGTTTTATCAAAAGGAAAAGATCTACCATCTAAGACAAATGCAAAAGTAGTGTAAAGCAGTGGTCCCTAATCTGATCCCAACGTCCAAGTGATTCTGTTAACACTTATGTCACTCAACTTGTCAGGAGCAACCAGCCATCAGGGGGAGGGCGCATCTACAAGCCACACTTGTCTACTGGGAAGTGTCAAGTTTAATGTTGTCCTAACTGGAACTTACTGATCACATTCCTTGAATCGCAGCCAACTCCCTGGGCTCTTTTTTCAATCAATCAGTATGGGATGACCAGGTATTTAGTATTAGAATGGGAGGTATTTAAAAAATAATGACCTCTAGATCCCGATTCTTTTAATAACAAGCTTTTGAAATGTGAAATGTAAGCGTTCGTGAATAGTAAATTCATTAAGAAGTCAATAATTTGCGAAAATGGGTATATAAATAAATGAAAATGAAAATTTTATATAAACACATCAATTTTAGACTTCAAACTGTGCATAGTTTTGTTGACTCCATTATGACTCCGCCAATTTCTTTCTATTTATGAGTTTTATTTTTCCAACAATTGAATACTGTTGATGGCGCAAATTAATTAAAAATAGCAATTTGGTTGTTTTCAGAAATACATTTTTAAGAGTTTCTACTGCTTTTCATCCCTGCAATGTGAAAATAATTCATTTTTAAGCCTTTTATAGGAGAGAGGGAGAGAGTATGCCTAGCAAAAGGGAGGAAAGCAAAAATGTGTAGAAGTGAAGGTACAGGGAGGAGAAAAGTACAGAGAGAAATGAGTTCAATAAGTGACTGTCTGAAAGGTTTACACTCAAAAAAACAAT
>BPLR01020401.1:0-35695 GCA_021605095.1 Caerostris extrusa | reverse complement strand
GACAAAGAAAATATTCTGTTTTCTTCTAGTTTTAAACAAATTGTAGAAGTTTTCGTCTAACTAATCTTTTTCAAGATATTTCCTTTGAAGTACATATTTTTTTACTTTGAGATTAAAACAGATCAGGGTCAAATTTTGTTTACTTGGAACTTCTGTACACAATTTCTCATTACACATTGAAAATTGGCTTATTTTCCTCATCAGTAAATTAGACTGAATTGAGAAATTTACTTCCTATAATGAAGAAAATTATCAAAAGTTTATTGATTCTTAAACTATAAAAAATAATGTGAAATCAGTCATTTTATCTTTGTATATATTCTTTTTTTGTTTTCATTAAAAGTACATGAAATCCTGAAAACTACAAAGTATCATGAGAAATTATAGACTCAAGAAAAATAAATACATTGCCAAAAATTAAATAGCGTATTTTACACACAAAAAAAAGAAAAGCCATATAAAAGTTAAGAACTCTTGAAAGTAAGAATGTAGCGGTTGTTAACAACTGTTTAAGCATTTTCATGTAAGATAAAAAATTTGAAGACATTTTCAGTTTCTTTGTTACTTGTATGATAGTAAATTTTGGATAAAAAGGTAAACGTAATAAATACTGTTGCTATAAAAGCATAGTTTAATCTTTTAAATATGATTTGAAATCTTCAGATCCAAGATAGACACTATGTAATATTAAATTTCATGGAAAGATCTATGTTTATGGAAAGGCTATGTCTCGAGGAATGGTTAGAAAAAATCAGTTTCGAGAAGAAGCAATTGATGAAATAAAGCAATGATTTCGTTTCAGACAAGGAAACGAAGAGAAAGGAATGCATGCATGTTATAAAATAAAAATAGGGTGTAAAAGCTTAGTAAAAACGCATAAGCACACCTAATATTTCGGCTCATGATACCATATATACATTTTACAGCAGTTCTTGATATATTATAGCCGTAAAGTTCTGTCGTTTTTAAAAGTTCATGGAAATATTCTTTCGTTAAAGGTAATCGTTCTTTATGGAATAGTATAGAAGATGTAGAACACATTTTTATGCTATAAAGGGAATTTTCATACTCTGAAAAACATGAGATGCGAGCAGTTTGATGGATGTTATAAGCCAGGAAACTGCATCTTGGGTATACAATATGAAAAGCTGAAGAAACTATTTTTTCAGCTACTCTTTTAGAAATACACTATAGAAATTCTTATATATTGAATAGAAAAATCTTAAACATCTTTTTACATGTTTAGTATTATTCTTTTTTTGCATGATTAACTTATCAATTTTTTAAAGTGCAAAATACGGTACCATTTAAAAATTTGCGAAGAAAAATATATAATTCTATTTGATCAAATGTATTCGAAGTATCTCATGTCTTTTATTTATTTTTATAATTTTTCTTTACGGTTATTACATACATATATTGAATGAGTTTGAAAATCAGAATAGAATGTCAGCACTATAAATAAATTTAAAAAATTTCAAATCTACGTTATTTATAAACACATTCACAATGGTTTCGCAGATTTGACAACCATTGAACTTTAAAATTAGGCAAGGACTGATGGAAAACAAATTCCAACACTAGAGAGGAATTATATCCAGTCAGTAAAAATAACAAAAGATTTGTATTTGCAATGAAGTATAAAGACATAATTTCAAGAGCAATGCGGAAAGAATACTTTATTAGAGACATGTACCTTAATTGTTTCTCATTAGTGTGTGTAGTCGCCCCATTGTTGAAAGCAGACAAGATCAGAAACATGCATACTACTGCAGGTGTCGGATGTCATTCTGCAGGACACCAATTATCTGCTCTGTCCCATCAGAAACGAAAACTACTTTCAGTCATGCATCAAAAAATGCATGCTCAATCGGTAATAGATCTAGCGATCCATCGGGCAGACACGGTAATGTTGACATCACTAAGGCCATATATGCAAGTTTCTAGCTTCGGTATAGGACATAAACTTTCATGCTGGAACATGAACGTTATCACTCTGTGATTGGATCATGGGGATAATAAGGGAATGTGCTGTCATTCTAAGTCTTTAATCAAAGCAGCAATAACGGTACATGCCAAATCTGGGTGGCTATTTCTACGTAAATATACTCACCGAATGCCTTTCATGCCCCTTCTAGCTGACAGAAGGCTATCAGCAGCACCAAGATAGGAAACGAACACAACCGTATGCCATTCGGACCTCCAGTCAGCTCTTTCATGGCACCACTGAAGATGACTGTGGCAGTGCCTAGAAATAAGTGGTAGGCATGATACATGACATCTAGATCATAGACAGCAGCATAAGAGATGAATTTTAAATATCCGTGGTGGGATTCCAGAAATTTGTGATACTTGGAATTTGTCAGCCAACGCATTCAATCGCCTATGGCCGTCCTTCATATTCGTAGATCTTCTCTTTCATTAATAGACATCAACTAACCATGGTATTGCTACATTGTTGATTTTCAGAAACCATTGACTTCAACAATTATTTGGAGCTATGGCATTTCGATCTCTTTTCATGCAATTTATAGAAAAAATATTCTGTTTTTACAGCCTTGCAATCCTATCTCATTTCAAAAATCCTTCAGTTACAATATCGATAAATAATATTCACATAAATATTCAGAAAATTAAACATCTTCAATAAATATTTGCATAAATTTTTAGAAGATTATCATTTTGTAATTCCAGGCATAAGATCTGCTGTATTCAAGCATTCACATTGACACAACGTATTTATACAAATATTTATGACGTGAAACCTAATCAGTGTTTCAGATGTATTTCAAGGTGGAAATAGTACTATAATTTGTACATTTATCGAACAATACCTTTCGAAGATTCCATTTTACCCTAACATAACATGTTTAGTTGGGTGAGTGATTTAACTAAAGAATCTTTACAATGGGTGCTTCCGTGTTTTCCTAGTTTCCTTTACTTGTAATAATATAAATAAAGGCAAATTTCCCTTAAAATTCTCCAAAAAGACATACTCTTTTTTTTTTTTTCATCATGCGGGTAAAATGTCCACAATTACAGAAATGCATTTTTTTCTTATACTAGCTGTTTTACTACATTACATTAATCATACTTCATTAATTAAACTATCTAGTTCTACTACCCCACATTAAAGAAGAGAGGATTTTTGATGTAAATTAGTCCACCGTTGCATTAGATATGAGTAAAGTCAGAAAAATACCTATTGACAACTCACACGACAATGTAGTGTGACATGGCATGTCGCTAAAGTGTAAAAAGTAAAGTAAATTTTAATAAACGAACTGATTTGCTGCATTAAATGATTAGAATTCCAAAATTGTAATTGGATGTTACTTAAATGCAAAGCAGTTTTGACTGAATTAATATTTAGTGAAGAAAATACCAGTGTAATTTAATAAGGCTAAAAGTTATAAACAAAATATCATCATATAAGAAAAAAGACTGAATAATCTTTCAAGTCTCAACTCATTTGTAATCACAAAAAGCTTTTAACTTCTGGTAGACAATAGCCTTTTTTTTTCTGCCCCAGTAACCCTTGACGTTTATTTAACAAAGTAGTACATCAAATTTTATATATAAGTAGTATTTTTGAATCTTAATAGTGTTTTTGTTCACTTCTCATTTATTAATCTCTTACAATCATTTTGATGTTGGCGTAAAATGCCAAAAAGTTGGCGACCACAAGATCTAATACATGCATGTATGTACGCCAATCATGTAAAAGTTTACACACAATCTTTAAAACAATGCCCTTCATTCTGAAAACCGGTGTCATTCCCCCTTTTAATTAACAACGTAACAAGTAGCTGAATGGCGATAAATTCGGAGATTAACCCTTTATTACTATTTTGATGTTGGCGTTAAACTACCAAAATTGGCGAGACACAAGACTAATGGGCGCTCGCCAAGTCTGTCAAATTCACCCTCTCTCTTTAAAAACAATAATCGCCGTTCCGGAACCCAATGTCTTTTCAGAATAATTTTTTTTTTAATATTAACCAGCACGTAAAATGTAGTTGAAGGGTGATAACTTCAGAGATTGGATCATTTTTCAATGCATCATCTGGCTGGATGAGGAAGTGGTTGTCAATCGGGTAAAAAAAAAATGGAGTCAAATTCGCTTCCGCGAGCAGCCACTTTGACGGTGAATGAGAAGCGCGTCAATTGGGCTGGTGAAAGGAAACAAAAGAACTGCATTTATTACAGTTTGCGAAGATTGCTTTGTTGGGAGAGAAAATAAAGGAAGACGTCACATTTCTCAAGCTCCTGGAACTCTTTGCAGAAATATCCTTTCGGATGAATAACGGTGATTTATGGAGCAGTCCTCATCGTCCGCGTTCTTAAGATTTGAATGAGAAGTTATGAAGAAAAAGATTGCATTATTTTAACTTAAGATAGATAGAAGTTATTATGTATATCATTGTTACCCAAACTTTTCTTATGGGAAAACACTTTCTAAATAATGAAATTTTCCAGACCGCAATTAGTTAGATCGCGAATTTAAACATCGATGGTAGGAATAGCTATTATTGCTGAATATTCAGAAGGTTGTTAATAGTGTCGGTATTTTTAATAGTAAAATAAATGCAATGTAATGATTTAACAAAATTAAAAATTAAATATGGTGCTAATAAATCCCAGCGATGTTTTAGGAGTTTTAGAAACTTTTAGAACAAAGATTCTTAACTAGAGATCTATGAACTTGGTTTTGATTTGGAATTTGAGAATTTGAGAAAATCATCACTTTTTCCGATCTCTTATTAAATAGAGAATAAATTAGAACTTATACAAATCAGAATAAATTATCTGCATAAATCGTCTCATTGTTCACATATAAATGTACATTAATCGTTCTCATGTAAATCATTAAAGGCCATAAATTTTACATCACTTCATTTGTATTCCATGCAAAAGTTTCAATATCAAAATTGATATAATGTGCTATTATTATTTATCACTTTGTTCGAAATCTTTTGAAAGTTTAAACATTTAATTAATTAATTTTTAAGTACTAGTTTATTGATTGCATTGCTGTAATGTAATCGATAACTCGTTTCATCATAAGAATACTACAAAATGAAAGACACAGTGGTGAAAGACAATATACAGGTATTATCAAAATAATGGAAGCACCCTAGAGTTATAAGGAATCATTTACTAATATGGAATAGGCCGCCTTTGGCATGTAATACAGCTTGGATTAGCCTGGGAATGGAATCATGCAAGTGTTGAATAGTGTTTAGTGGAGTATTGAGCCATTATTCATGGAGATATTGTGAAACTTCCGGGAGAGATACTGGTGGAGGTTATCAATTCTGGATTGATCGCTCTAAAATAGGCCATAAAGGTTCGATAAAAATTGAGTTCGGGGGACAGTGCAAGCCAAGACAGATGCTTCACTTCATCAAACCATTACTGGAAAAGTCCCGCGACATGAATAGGAGCATTAACATCCTGGAAAATTCCATCCCTGCAGTTAATAATCATCATAAGATGGTCCTGGTCAGCTAAAACTTCTTATACTTCACCCCAGTTATATTTCCTTTCAGGATTACGATAAGGCCAGCAGAAAACCTCGACATGGCTGCCCATACCATGACAGATCCACCTCCATGCTTGAATGTAGGAAGGAGACAGTCACGATCATACGCTTGTGCAGGTATCCTGTCTGTTAAATCGATGTTAAATCTTCTTGCCAAATTCTTGTCGATACAAACGGCAATTTTTAACTTGCATTCTCAAACATGTAGATATCATTATTAATTATTATTATGAGTTGGTAAAATAAAATAATTAAAATGGTGTTATTTTTTATAATGAATGTCTAATATATATATATTAATTCAATTTAATGAATGTCTAATATATATATTAATTCAATTTAATAAACCTCAAATAATTCTATTTTATTTCGAAATATTGTTTGCTAAGTATTCTTCATTGTTTCCACAAATTTTAAACCATTTTCACATGCATTCTATTTCCTTTTATTATTCTGTCATGCACAAGTCTTGACACAGCCTCCTTTAGTATTATATTTTTAATTTTAACAATCATTGAATAATATTTACACAAATCTTATGACTTTTCAACTAGTACAAGTTATTGAAGCTTTGTTTTTCGCTTACCAATTCAAAATCTTTAGGTTGATAATAGATTAGATTGTTTATCTGCTATGCTTCCACAAAATTTTCTGTTTTCTTACGAAACAATATATGATTTATATGTTCTTTTTATCAATTTATATTTTCCCCAATTTAATAAACTATAGAAAAAAATTTTCGGAAAATGATTTTTATTTTGCAGCATTAATTTTATTGAACAAAAATATTTTAATGTGATTTTTTTAAGTTTGAAACAAAATTTATAATATTTTAAATTTTGTAATTGTTTTCATTTTTACAAAAAATTTCGTTTGTACAAATATATTTTTACATTACGATTATTATAAACTTTTATAATTCGAAGAAGAAAAATATAATCATTTTTTTTTTTTAAATTTTTAAAACAATTTATAATTTCCCCCCTTTTTTTAACAATTTTTTTTTTTATTAAACTAAATATCTTTTTCAATTTAATTTTTTCCCAATTTGATATGTTTCACAAAAATTATTTTGGTTAATAATTTTCCTTGCACAAATTTATTTACACATTGGAAATTGGTATTTCTCTCGAAAAGAATTCTATATATTTCCTGCATTAACCAAACCATTTTTATTACATATTTTCTTAGATATTTGTTATAGATATCTTATTGACCATCTAAAAATAGCAAATATTAATGATATGTGATCAATTTGTATTGTTTTCATAATAATTTCAGGACTTTTCACTGACTTTTCCAATATCTTGAAAATATTATTTTTACATTATGCTACTTCTTTTAATCAACAATCAAGAAAATATTTTCTTTTTTTTTTTATGATTCTTTAAAATTCTATTTAATCTCTCTTTTTTCATTATATCATTTATTTTACATCCATTTTTCTAATAATATATATAATAAAATTATTGTTATTTTTTTTTTTTAAGAAAATAAAGTTTTGAAAATCATGAATCCCGTAATTTATTGCAATAAAATGTTTATCACTAAAAAAAAATAAGAAACTTTACCTATTAATTAGAATTCTATATGTCAATATATAATCGCTAGTAAAATTCCTGGAATTTTCAACTCAGCAAACATAGTTACATCAGTACAAACTTTGTACAAAAAAGTTTAAAGTGGAACAATATCTTTCAAGTGTATATGACTTTTTGAAATATCTTTATAGTAAAAAACATGTCAAAAATAAGAGTAGCAAATTGAAACTACTTTGAAAAAGAAAATCTCATGAAGCTACTCCATAATATTTCATTTTTACAGGAAATCAATCATAAAGGTTAAAGTCAATTAGTATGAATATTCTATACTAAAAAAAAAAAGTATGAAAAAGTTCTTAACTGTTGACCAAACAAAGTTGTTTCTTATACCACTTGGGCGACAGCAACATCTAGATCAAGTCCACGAACCAATGGCGAGTCATGATAAAGAGTAAAAAATGCAGTTTCTTTTAGTCTTTGATCTTGCGGCACAAAGACATGGAGCACTTGCAGGGGAAGTCTGACGTTACCAACCCGTTATACCTCAGGGCACTGGGTACCTACTAGTCGCCTTTTACGGCATGCATAGGCTACAGTGGGGTTATTCTAACCCAGCACTACATAGGAAAATAACTATGTAACAAAGTAACTACGTAAAATAAAAATTTAAAAAAACATTAAAAAGTGAATGTAAATTCCTGAAAATATTAGGAAAACATTGCAATTCATTACACATCATTATTATTTGTTATTTTTTAGATGGTAAATAATTATTTATCAAGAATATCTAAGAAAATATGTAATAAAATGGTTTGGTTGATACAGGAAATGTACAGTATTTTTCGAAAAATACAGTATCTTCTGTAAAAGAGAAGGCAACACTCTCTAAATCAGTTGCATATAAGAAGAGGGATAAAATATTTTAAAAAATAAGGAGACAAAATTGAAAAACACTTGCACTTATTGTACTTATGAAATAAATAAAAATGTTAAAAGGCTTTAAAGATATATAAATGGAAGCAAAACATTGAAAATCAAACAATTTTGCTTATTCAAAGGCTATTTTTAAAACAAAATTGATTGAGTGCTTTAAATCTTGAATATGACTGTATTAAATGTCGTAGATAAAATGTGCTGTTTAAGAAATAATAATTCCTGAATATAGTTGTTATTATAAGAAAGAATAATACATCCGAAGGTGTCTAATATCACATTACAGTATTCTGCAAAATGATTACTCGTAAGTAGATTTCGCATGACATTTTAGTGCAACACATTAGAAAAAAAAAAAACATACAATTTTTGAACGTATCTTTATTGTAAGAAGTAAAAGTTTTTGTAGGACAAAATCAAATTAATAAAGTGTTACATTACATAGTCAATACATTTATAATGTAATTTTAAAAGTATATATTTATGACATGGATGTATTTTTAAATATTATTCAATGCTTCACACACATAAGATTATATTTATATTTAAACAGAATGATTGTCAAATGTATAAACTTGTGAAACGCTTGACTGCACAAAAAAAAAATTAGTTTTTAAAATTAGTAAAATTTCAATAAGTAAAAAACATATGTAATTTTTTTCTTCTATAAAAGAAATGAAAAAAATATATATGTATATATATAATTATAACAAAGTTTAAAGTATTATTCAGCAAAATTTAAAAAGGTTAAAAAAATTCCTAATGTGTAAATGCATAAGAGAATTTATAAATAAAATCAGAAAAAGAGACAATAAAGAGAATTTATTTACCAAAGCCATTTTTGAAAAATATAGCAAATTAAAAAATATTGGGTTTAATAAAAAGAAAAAAATCTGAAAACAACGAAAACTTTTTTTTTCCAAAATATATATTAGTTTAAAAACAGTCCTTAATTTAAAAATAAATCTGAGCAAAAAAAAAAAAAAAAAAAAAAAAGGTTTACAAAATAAATTTTTGTACAAATTAACAAAAAGCGGAATAAAATATTGAACTTGGCTTAAATTTTTAAAATCACATTAAAATATTTTGTTTAATAAGAATAATGTGTAAAATGAAAAGTCATTTCCCGAAATTTTCTTATAACTTATAAAATTGAAAAAAATTATAAATTAAAAAAAAAAAAAAAAGAAATATATTTAAAAATGTTTTGTTTCAGAAAAAAAAGTTTGTCGAAGTAAGGTAGTTTTTTGAAAAATTACAACTATTTATCAAAATATGTTTCTCACTAGATAACCCTTTTCGAATCTGATAAACATTCCAATTTTATTCATTATCAGTTGTATACCTAGAAATTTTGAACTGATGAAAGAGCTTGAAAAAGCACGCTTTAACAACATGTATTGGTTGAAAATAAGATTTTTGTGAATGATATGCAATGATTATTAAAATTAAAATATAATGATAATGGAGGCTGTTTAAGTAAAAGACTTGTGTATGACAGAAAAGAAATATAATAAAAATGAAAATGGTTTAAAATTTTGTGAAATAATGAAGAACAGTTAGTCTACAAAATTTCGAAATTAGATAGAGTTACTTGAAGTTTAATAAATTGAATTCGTATAAATTGGACATTCATCATAATAATAACATCATTTTAACTATTTTATTTTACCAAATCATAGTCTAAGTAGTTATGTTTTCTAAAATGCATGTTGGAAATCTCGATTTGTATCAATAATAAGTTGGCAATAATATTTAACATCGATTTAGCAGATAGAAACAAATATGAAGCTTACGAATAGAAGAAAGAATAACTAAATTAATAGAAAAAAAAAATAACTTTGGAGAAATATTTTATTAACTGGGAACAAAAATTCAAAATAAACTCTGTGAGTTGCAAGAAATTTCAATTTTTCCTGTCTATTAATTTTATTTTCTTTTATTCGATTTCATAGTATTTACCTTACTCGTATTAAATTTCATTATGTTAAAGAAACTATTTGTTTTTGTAAACTACAGCATTTAAAGATTAGATCGCTAAACGTAGGGAGACTAATTGGTTAAATATATTAAATTTGTAATGTGATTATATAAAAGATCCGTTGCATTTCCTTCGGGTTGTGTTTAATATTGTTTATTCTAATATATGTTTAAAAAAATTATTTATATTGAAATAATAAAATTTGCATAACAAACACAAAACAAAAATATATAGTTTCTAAAAAACACTAATATAAGTCTTATAATAGAAAAAAATGTGATATATAATCTGTTTAATAAAAGAGGTAAAACAGATAAAAAAAAAAAAAAAGAGGTACAAAAAATTGTTTTATATATAAGTTAGAATTGTGTTATTTTTATAGAACAAAGAAATGTTCGTTTAATATTTATGATTAATCTTTTATAAATGTAATTCAGTGAAGTGTGTATATAGATTAAAATAGAAAGTTTGCTGAAAAACAATAACTGTTTTTGGAAGTAAGAAAGAAGGAAGAAAATCATGGAAAAATTATAGGATAATAATTTTAGCATAATTATGAATTTATAATATTACAAAAGCACTTGCTTAAATATTGTGTACATTCATTTTTCACGTGAATCCATTTTTTTGCTAAGTGTTATAACATTTATTATTATTATTATGCATACATTTGAGAATGTGAAAATTTAACAAATATATTTATGAAAAGAGCAATTTACAATTCTCATTTTCTTCTTTTTATATATACAATGAATGCTCTAATTATTAAAAACAATTGTATGTTAAATATATGGAATACATTACATTTTATTCTCCAAAATTTTAGTAATTAATCTTGGTTCAAAAGATTTATTGAATAAAAAATCTTGATTCAAAAATTTAAGAAATTAACTTAATTTCATGTCCGTCAAAAAAGAAATGGGAGAAGTTTAAAAAAAACACTTAATAAACACTACTAATGTTTATTGAAAAAAAAAAAGCTTTACTATAGTAAAATTTCTAATAAAATAAAAATAAAAATTCTTTCATCAAAATAAATTTTGCAAAACTAAAAATCAAATTAAAAATATATCTGTTTAATAAAAATGGGTGAAAATAATTATCATTTATAAAAAATAATTCCCAAACAGAAAAAAAAATTAAAAAATCACATTGAAATTAAATTTAGAAAGTCAAATAAAAAATCAAATTTATTAATAAAAATTTGATGAAGTCATATTGCTCTCACAATATTATTTTATGATTTTAATTTTGAATAAAAAGTTTCCTATCCGGTAATAATAATATTACTTCAACAATTTCCTTCTTGAAAATTAGGATTTTTTTTTCTGCTGCCGTTCTTAACAGTGCTCAAATCTGATAATTTTACATTTGGTCTTTTTTTAAGTTTTAATTAAAAAATTAAAAATAAATTAAAATTTTATTTAGCTGTAAAATTCCTTCATTTATTATTTGGTAAAGGCTTATAACAAAATGATGTATGCGCAAAGAAATGTTATGGTATTAAAAATTGGATTTATTTGCTATTGACAGAAGTGATGTATTAGAAAATGAATTTTTCCAAAACGTGTCACAAGTGACAAATCATAATGCATTTAAGTTCTTTCAAAATGCCGAAACATATTTTGTAAAATCTTTGCCGTTGAATAAGGATTTTAAGGGTACAAAAAAAAGATAAACCTATTTGAAAACTAAATTTTTGCTTGTTTATTTGATCAATCACAGAAAGAATGTTCTTTTTATAATATTTCAAGAAATGTATTCAGAACACAACAATATCTTATAGAAACATTTCAACCGTCTTAACACCTTCCTACCAACCTTAAACGTCAACTAAAACCAACTTTCAAGGAAGATATTTTCTTTTAGAAATGATGGTTTCTAAACCATGATTTCAACAGAAAACTTTCTTTAAGGAATCATTCAGTTTATTCATAGTATTTTATGTCTAAAATGCATGTATTTCAGATGATCAATGATCATGATGATGATGTTTTCGAAAATTTTAAACAGCAATTGTATATTTAAATACTGAAGAATTTGATTCAAACATTAATAAATAAATTATAAGTAATAAAGTTTCAATCATCAAATATTATGGAAAATCTAAAATATTATTGAAGATTTAATTACCTTTATTAATAACAATATATTACAAAAATATAGTGCATAATAAGAAAATTCAATTTTTATCTGAATTGAAATTTTTAAATTAGATATTGTTGTAAAATTTACCATTTCTTTTAAAACGAAGGATCAGTCATCTTTTATAATTTTACTTAAATAAGCAAAACACTAAAATTTGATCTTATATTTAAAAAAAGATTTATATCAATTTTTAAAATAAAATGCCTTTAAAAATATATCTTGTATTAAAAGACTCTGTCGAAGAAATATTGATATTTCACATAGGTAAGATAAACGCAATTAATTTGTTTGATTTCAATATTTAATTTCATGTATATATATTTAAAATATGTAAAATATATCAAAATCGGAATAAAAATATCAAAATAAAGTCCCAAATTAAAAAAATTTATTATGTTTATGTTTGTTTCAAGCTCATTAACAATTCTTCTCGACGTAATGAAATAATTCAATATAAAAGGAAAATGTGTAGGAAATGTGTATGAAAAATATGTGTAGGTAAAAAATATGTGTGTGTAATATGTGAAAATATGTGTGTGTAATATGTGTATAATAAATATGTGTAGGAAAAATAAGGAAAGTTTTGTAATAATAATTAACTTTGAATTCAACAATGATTCAAAAGATGCATCAGTTTTGCGTACTTTATCACCACCCATTGCTTAAAAAAGTTTCAAATGTACACAAGTTAGTTAACTTGTGTACATTTGAAACTTTTTTTTTTTAATTTTTAAAAATTACTTTGTGTAACAGTTTTTATATTTTGCAAATTCAAGCTCCTACTAATTGAAAACAAATAGGCAAATTTTAATAGACAATGCCTTTGTAATATTTTCTAAGAAATGAAATTTAAAAATATTATTTTTGAATAAAAAAAGAGTATTTAATAATATTTATAAAGTTCACGTTATATATCTCTTGTTAAATGTTTATATTTAGTTATGCCTGTCACAACATAAATTTAATAATTCTTCCATTAGAAAATATGTTTTGTTTTCAATAACATGAAGATCGATGAAAAAAAAATCCAAAAACGAAGAGTTAGTATTCATGCTCTTTTAATATTTGAATAAAATCAATATAGTTCTAAACTTGTTCTTCATACTTTCTAGATTTTAAAACGAACTAGATTGTATAAAAATAATTTCATTTTATATGATTTTTCTTTTTCCTCTACATCAGAAATTTTGTCTGAAATGTGTTTCGCATTTTAATCATTTTTTGAGCGGAAAAGATAGATAGATATATAAAGAGCTCACCATTTCTTTTTTAAGTTATTCTAGTTATCAAATTATTATCAAATGAATCGTAAAAGAAAAAAAAAAAAAAAAGTTTTCCAAAAAAAAATTTTTTTAAACGTCATTTTGCTTCGCATTTATAAAACGCTGATAAAAATTAATGTCTTGTTTTAGAAAACTTTGGTAAAAATTGTATGATTACTTTATAAAACAAATGGCAAGGAAAAAAATACATTGAAAAACAATAAAAGTCATAGATACTGTGGTGCACCATTAGGGAGAATCACTTGGCCACCTTTTATACCATTTGAAGCTAACCTTTTCCAAACTATTGCAAAATTGGCAGGACTATTGTCAAACCACTACTACTACTACACAACATCACATCACTGTGCCTAGAGTTGAGTTGCCCCTTTACAGTTTGGGAATGATGTGGGTGAGAAGAAGTCTGATTGGCACTGTGAAGCTCTACGGTCATATGAGACAGAGACCTACGGCTTAAAGTGGATTCCAAACCACTACAAAAACTTCCATGACACCGCCGGGATTTGAACCCGAAACCTGTAGTATTGAGCGCCAGAGCACTAGTCACTCGGTCATCAGGCCCCACTATTGTCAAACCACTATCATATGAATCGTGGAAAAAAAAAAAGAAAAACCTAATTTTTCCGAAAATTTTTGAAACTCTCTTTGTTTCAGATCCATAAAATGGCAATATAAATCAATGTTTTTGTTTTGTTTTTTAGAAGACTTTGGTAAAAGTTATCGAAGTACTTTACAAAACAAATGTAAAGTTCAAAATGCATCCTAATAAAAAGTCACAGATACTGTAGCGTGCTATCAGGAGAATCACTTGGCCACCTTTGTACCATTTGAAGCTAACCCCTTCCAAACTATTGCAAGATTGACAGAGCCTTCTATTAGAAGATCAAGGAGAGGTGCTCAGGTGGAAAAGCAGTGGTCCGGCCCGGAAAAGAAACAAAAATCTAGCCATCCGGGGGCATCTGTCTTCTTTCCAATATCCTCATAACGATAGTCGATAACATTGACATTCCATAGACGATGACTGCTACAGATGAGGGGTGGGTCTTCGACTTTACCTCCCCCTCCTCATAAAGATAAAGAGCTTTGACGGCGACGTGCTAGCCGGGGAAATGTTCTTTGGAATGGGAAATCCACCGCATGGCTTCTTATCTTCCCCTTCCTATTCACTTTCTGTGTCTTGTGGGCTGTGAAGTAGATAGTACACTGGGTGTCGCTCCACCAAATCTTCTATCTATGACTGAGTCGATAGATGCCATTTTATGGCTGATTTCTTCTGCCTTTTTTTATTATTGATTTGTTATTAGAGGTGATGGAGTCGGTTTTAAATTTCTGTCTTCTTATCTCTTTCCCTGTTTCGGATAATTAGAGTATTAAAATTCTTTGTAGCTCATTCTCTTTTCTGTTCTCTTATATAACTCCTTAGAACACGGTTATGAATTTCTTGTTTCATTTTAAGTGTCACACCAGCATATCTATCTATAGCAGAGTTCGAAATCGATAGATGTCATTTTAGGGCTAATTTCTTCAATTGTTTTTCATTGATTTATTGCTTTAGGGTTCAGTTACTGAATTCACTTTAAATTTCGATCTTCTTCTCTATTACTCTTCCTTGCAATTAATGTATGTATTAAAATTCTTGGTAATTAACAAACATTCTGCCCTCTTATTTAACTTCTGTTAGGAAGAGGTAAATAATGATTTTTTCCCTTTGCAAATTACCCCACTTTGTATATAATTACGGTATTATTAAATCATATATATTCTGTATTCTTGTATTATTATTATTATTATCCTTATTATCATGAAAGTAAAGTTGACAATTTTTCATTTTTAATCCCCGTAAATCTATTTCTCTGTTTCCAGTAAATATTGTATTGTAATTCTAATTTACTAATTTTACGTAACACTCTTTCTTCTATTATTAATCTCTGAACTTACATTGTATATACATCATTATGCAATATAAGTTTAATTGTGTCATCTTTAATTTCGTATTCCTTTTGGACAAGTCTTTTTATAAACTATTTCATAGTTAAAAAGCAGGTAATATTTAAAATTTAAAAAGGTTCTGAAGGAATTTTAATGTTGGAATAAAAACGCATCGAATAAATTCATCAGGTATTTTCGCAATAATGCAAATTGTATCCTTGACAATAGTGCAACAGAAACTATCGAATAACTTTTTTTAGTTAATTAATGAATTAAAGCTTTTATTACCTCAATTATATTCTGTCTTCGGAATTCTCTTAATAAGATTGTCGTTAATGTTTTATTTCAGTTTAAATATCATATTCGACAAATGATGGAGATATTTTTGAAAAATCAAAAATGACCAAAATAAATGGATGACTAAAAAAAAAAGAAGAAGAAATTGAGTATTTATTATATTACAATTTACATCGGTAGCTTTTTGATATACGTTACCCCTCTTACACCCTTTTGCTGTAAGCAATTTGGATGTAATTTATATAAAAATAAAAGATGAATTTTGTCTCCTCCACTCAGTTTCAAAAGACAGAACTTTTTGTACAAATAATTTTTTGGAAGTAATACTTCAACATGCACTTAAGACCCAACAACTAAATCGGTAAACTTCAGGTTAAGTATGGTTTAACTTACTTATGAACAAATAAATGTTGAAGTGTTGCAATATAAAGTTCATTAATGCAATAAAAAATGTACAGGGGTAAATATGCAATCATGTTTACAGAGGTTTTACATTTCACTTTAAAAGTCGAAATACAAAATATTTTTCCATAACAAATTGAATATCAGAAGTGATTGAATATGTATTTGCTTCAGAAGGTTAAATTGTAATATTGTCAACTGAAATTTCAGCATGAAAACTTGCTGAAAACCATTCAAATTTTCATAAAGTTTGGTTTGATGAACGAAAGATTCTAAACATATTCGTGTAAAGATTTTTAATATATTAGATAGGTAACTCAATATTCAACATTTTATTCAGAGGATCAGGAAATTTCATGACATGCAGCTTCAAATACAAAAATCACAATCAATCTCTGAGCGAAATCTTTGTAAATGTGCAGTTATCGAAGATTAGTAGAATAGCAATAGTGTTTACTTTTCGACGAAAATCAAACGATCTTTCATCTAGCAATTCATCTCAAAGATACACATTAACTTTTCTGAAAAAGGAAATAAATTGCAAAATTGTTATACAATGATGAAAATCTGATCATCTTCAATAATCCACAGCATTCTGCTGGTTTCATTTATATCATATAACATTTGTTAAAAGAAATTAGCTTTAATAAAACGTCAAGGCCAAAAGGCCTCAAGCACTTTTATCGTAAAGTGGTTAAGTTCTCCATCGTAAAGTGGTTAAGTTCTCTGTCAAAATACACTCAGTACCATGGGACCCAATTACTTCATTGAAATTTTCTGAAAGCAATAACTTTCTTAATAATAAGACAAGAGAAATCAGGTTTGCTTATGCCGATAATCATATTTCATTACATGCTTGAAAATTTTAACAATACCACGAGGGAAAGACAATTGTACATGTTTAACCTGAATTACCAACTTCTGCGTCGCAGATACATGGAGATCATCCGCGAGAAGGAAAATTGCCGTAACCCATTGTGGTTAACAAAACCATAATACGAGTAATTAATGTAACACTTTTAGACTGGTGTCTTTTAGAGAGGGAAATATTTTCAAGAGATAACTGCTAGGAAAACGATTACCCCGAAGCGCTATATTAAATTACACTTGAAGACACCCCGAACCGTTTACTTTCTTAAGCAGATTAAAGCTCAATTAGCAAACGAACACTTCAGGGATAATATGTTTACCCTGTTTGCTGGTTTCTGTCCCACGAAAAAAATGGAAACTCTGAGTCACAGTGAAGTAAAATTAATATTACCTAGAAATGCTGAATAGCTATAAAATGAGTGGTTTAACCTTCCACTAAAATTTGACGTTTCAGATTTATCTTCTCATAATTGCATTTTTATAATCTTTCACAATATTTGGTATACGAATAAATTTTGCATTAAATGATGTTCATAGTTTTTAAACTGTATATTAGTTCATTACCGTAGTTGTGTGTCTGAAACACCATTTTCTTAAAAATAAATCTTATAAAAAGGGCGCGTTTTATACTCATGTACTCAGATTTTTACTGCTTTCATTTATTGAAATTTACTCTATATACAGTTATTGGATTTTTTTTTCTTGAATTCGTGGGTCAAAAAAAGCATTCCAGTTGCATATAGTGTGATGGATGCTTTTTTGTTGAAGATAACCCCTATTTATTATTCATTTTCGAAATACTGAAACAAATTACATTTAATGATGGGTTTTTTTCTAAAAATGTGTAAAATAAAAGAATGCTTAATATACTCCAACAATTACATTAAATTCTTTAATGCATCGTCCTGCCTCGATTTACAAACTCTTGTAGTCTTAAATGCTAACTTTTGGAAATATGATTATTGTTATTCTAAATTTTGCTTTCGAGATACGAACTTTGTATAAGACGAACTTTTTCTTGGTTTGAAAGTTGACCTCGATAATACCAGTCTGGATTAGAGATTTAAGCCACTTATGATAAAATATGTAACTTATCCATTAATTAATTTATTCAGTCATTTGGCTATTCAAATCTGGATGACCGGATAGAAGAATTGCTGAAGTCACACACAAAACTTGACCCAAACCGGAAAGACTTTTCTTCCACCCCAATTAACAACAATGAGTCGCTCAGTCTTTTCATTTTCAACTCTGGACCTGTATTAAGGAGAACCAACAAAAGTTATGAGAGCGTCTGGATATTGAAATAGTTCAGATTCGTTCGAAACTTATCATATTTCGGAAGAGTTAGTAATTTTTTAAATGTAAGATGAATTATTGAATACAGTTTAATAATATTTTTGGGAGCTCTTATTATTATTGAATAGATAATTTAAAAGTTTGATTACTTGCGTTAGCTAACATCGAAATATGCTATTGACTTATTGTGTGTGTTAAAAGTTCAGAAAATCGTACAATGCTTACAATACTGTTGTAAATAACCATAAATCAAAAGATATATGAAATACATTTTCATCGAGTTAAAAAATAAATATAATCTGTACAGCGTTTAATTATTTAATATAAATTTAATTTCTGTGAATATCCAACTACTGCACTTATTTTAATGTTACAAATAACATATTTTTACTTAAATATGTTTGGAGTTTTCACTAATTTCACATTTCATAACTTTAATATTTTATTCAAAGATATCAAACTGCGATACGCTTTTTAATTTCTTTTATTCTCAGATAAAAGTGCTAACAAATTTTAAAAAAAAA
Source organism: Caerostris extrusa (assembly GCA_021605095.1). Lineage (NCBI taxonomy): Eukaryota > Metazoa > Arthropoda > Arachnida > Araneae > Araneidae > Caerostris > Caerostris extrusa. The sequence continues at coordinate 16,943 of BPLR01020401.1, read as the reverse complement.
CATTTTATAAATCCATCGAATGCTGTCTTAAATATTCCACATTAAGTGATCAGAGTATAATCAGTCGAATAATAATACATTTATAGTAAAAAAAAAAATATTTTATTTTGTCGAAAATGGGAAAGAATTTTCATATTCGTTTCCTTCTTTATCTTAGTATTTTATAAAAGATTTTGGTTTTTATTTATTTTTAACTAAACTTACATATTAATGTACCACTTTCTTTTAATGTATACAATAATGATTTAGATGACACAAAATTGTGTTCATTACATTTAAATGTTATGTTAGTCAGTCATTTGTATAAAGCATGCATCGAAGTCTTTTTTATCAAGTGTCTGGTAAGTAAAATCCTTTTGGTGTGTTTCAATATTTCCGATGTATAATGCTTGTCTACCTGACCAAAGAATGGCAGAATGCAGTCGAAAGAGATTGGAGAATTCGGTCACGTACTGTAGCAAGAATAAATGTGCCAAACTTGTACACAACAGCAGAATAGAAAATAAAAATGTCAAATAAGACAACCATGCACAAAAGTAGCGACCATTACTTTTAAATATACTGTTTTTGTTGAATGGACTGCAGAATTATTCTTTCATTTTTCTTTACTTCTCAAAGTGTATTCAAACTGTATTTCCATTTTAACAAAAGTGTTTTTAAAAATTCTAATTTTAGAATAGTTTAAACAGAACTTGAAAATTCTTTGGAAAATGTTTCTATTCATGCTAATAAGTAAATATTAACTTAAAACTTTAATTTAAAAGCTGCAAGCAATGATAATTTATTTGTAACGTCAAAATGCATAGAAAATATTATTTTTATGCTAATAATTCTGCACGTAGGCTACAAGGGTTATTTACAGATCAAAGCAATATTCAATAGTCTGTGAGTGCACTATGGAATAACTGTCTTATTCTCTCGATATCACTGAATGCAATTTTTTTTTTACTTCATTAGTGGCTGCAGCAGCCAACAAGGACACATTTGACTTTTGATAAGTTGTAATAAAGAAGTTTCAATCTAGCAATAAGTGCTTTATTGTTATTATTATTATTGTTATGTCAGATTAGGATTATTGTTATGTCATTGCAAAATAAAAGTATCAGTTAAGTTATAGTAAGATTGAGATAGGAAATAAAAATAATAATTATAATTAGAGCTTCTGATCTCTTGGGTAGTAACATTTAAAAGTAAGATGAGATTGTGTACTCTCATTTAACAGTAATATAAAATATAAAATTTGTATTTCATTCTGAAAATTACTAATTATTAATTCCTGAATTTAATAAGTACCAAAACACAATTCCCAAAGAATGTTAGAAAATGTAGAAATAGAAAAAATTAAATCAGACATACTGAGGTTAATCCCTAAAATCCCTATAAAAAAGTAATTACTGTTTTTATCATATAAATTAGAAGTTATCTTTGATTCGGGATTTTAAGTATAAATGACATCAGGAAAAAAAATACAGATCTGAAGAAGGAAATTAAAAAAAAAAAAATCACAAAAGAAAAATAATTGAAAGTAAAATTATTGTGTAAAAATTTAAATGAAGTCAAAATCTGTTCGTGTACAAAATTCCGTGCCATAATTGATTTGCTTAAGACAAATTATTACAAATAAACTGGCAAAAATTAAATTTTTAATTTTTTAATTTTTAATTTAAATGTACTCAAAAAAAAAGAAATCTTTCGCCCTTTTTTTTTGAAATTTTTTTTCTGGTGGCAGCATCGGTGACTCATCACTGTACTATACTTTTATAATATTGGTAAGACAAAGATATGACTTTTCAATTATGCATCCCTTAATTTTCTCAGTTGAGTTATACCAAAACTTTGTTTTTCATTTAACATTAGTCCTTAAATAAAGAACTTTCTTTAAAACACCTTTCATTACTTTTTTTGACAAACAAGTAAAATAAAAGTCATTTTTTGACAAGAGACTCACGGACTTTCATAGACATTTTTTAAAACTCGCAGATTTGCACGGACCCTTTTTTAAGACTCTCAGACTTTTTGACAGACTTTAGCCTAAAATTTTAATTTTCTACCCAAGATGAATTATTAAAATTTTGGAGAAGCAATTGCATTATTTTTCATTGATTTCCCATAACTTGTGAGGGTATTTAATAATTATAATAACTTTTTGAAGAATACTTAAAGCATATGCCAGAATAGAAAATACTAGACACTACCCGAAAGAAAATGTCACGAATCTTTTATATAATTACAAATTTAGCTTCCCTACATTTGGTATTCAATTCCTCAAATTAAAAAGTGCAGTATATGCAAAGGAAATTCGTTTCTTTTACAAAATATATTTTAATTCGTGTATGAAACACACTATGAAATCGAAATAAAGAGAAATACAGACATGAACAAAAGACATTTCTTTCAACTTACATTGAGTTCATTTTTGCATTTATGTTGCAAAAACACTTTTAAAAATCCCGTTAATTAAAAACTTTTCCAATAATATTTCTTTCTAATAATTTATTTAATATTACTTCTTTTATAATTATTTATATTTGTTGAAGTGACGTTAGAAACCAATGCTAACTACTTGTTAATGCAAATCATGATTTGTACATGCATTTTCAATCATTATCGCTACATAGATTATGATTTTTGTAAAACAAAATAATTGAAATGATGTTAATTTTTAAAATGAATTTACACTAATTCAATTTATTAACCCTCAAATAATGATATTTTATTTCGAAATATTATATACAAACTATCCTTCATTATTTCACCAAATTACCATCTGCCTGCACTATTCTGCCATGCACAAATCTTGTACTTAAGCAGCAACCATTAGCATTGGTTAAATTTTAATAATTATTGAATAATATTTACAAAACTCTTTATGAGTATTTCCAACCAATTTAAGCGATTAATATACTTTTACAAGATATAAGAAATCATCTTTAATTTTCGTCTTTTACGTCTATAATTTTTGCAAAAAAACTGCTTACTTTCGAAAAATTTTCCTTTTTCCTATTAAACATTATATTTTTATTTATAAATATTTTTTTTTAATTTTTCCCCATTTAATAAGTTACACAAAACATTTCGAGAAATGATTTTTTTTATTTTACAGCATTATTTTTATTGAACAATGTATTAAAATGCAATTTTTTTTAATTTTAAAAACCAATTTATGCATATTTTTTTCCGATTCGTTAGTTTTTACAAAATTATTTTGAAAAATATTTTTTTGTAAAAATTTATTTATATATTAGAAATCGTTTTTAAACTTTTTTTTAATTTTAAATATATATATAAAATATATTCAATTCGATACATTTAAGACAAAAAAATTGTTTTTCTTTTTTTTTTTTTTACCCACGTAGTTATGCATTTTTTAACAACTAAAATATTTTTTTTTGATTGATTTTCTTCAAAAATTTTCTAAACAATTTTTTACATTTAAAAACAATATTTTAGCAAATAATTTTTCTTTGTACAAGTTTATTTATACATTAGGAAATTTATATTTTGTTGAATAATATTTTAAACTTTATTTTTATTTCCATTTATTTTAATAAAGGAAAGAACTATTACATTACTCTTTTACTATTGAAGTTTTCTCACCTGAAAACTTATTTATTTACTTCATTTTTTTGTAAAAAAATTTTTGCATATGTATAACTAAGACAAATACTTCGCTTTAATAAAATATATATAAGCCAATAGCTTTATACATATCTTTTTATACATTATATATCTTTATACATAAAAAGTCATTGGATGATATTTTCTAAACATTTATTTCATAAATATATACTTTTAAAAACATATAAATACGTCGACATATATTTTATTGAATTGATTATGTTCTTCAAAAATCTTTTACTTCTTTAAATAAAGATACATTCAGAAATTGTATATTTTTTCCTAATGTATTTCACTAAAATCTTTTGAGAAATCTTTTTTACCATCAATCTTTTACCAATTCATCTTTTTACCCCTTTTAAATCATATTTAGCGAATGTTTTATTAGACACAATTTATCCAACGTTAACAGTTAGTATAATGACAATTATATACTGATGAATAGAATTTTAATTATCAGATAATCTTTCATAGTGTTCCAGTGATGCACTTTTCACAGCAATGCAAAATATGAGATTCATAATTTTCAAAATTTTGTTCTTCTCTCTTTAATAATGATATCTCTTTTCATATTAAATGTGCTTTTTCCGGCTTTAAACTTATACACAGCAGATTTTCAAAGAAAATGTGAAATAAAAGCTATTTCAATTTAACATCGTTTACACACGTGTGTTTTCAGATATTGATGCAAAAATCTCACTTATTTATTTAAAAAAAAACAAACAATTGTTTTACATTTTATAACATATATAGTTATACAAATCTGTATGAAGAAGGCCAATTTCGTCAAATTTTAACATTACTGTTATAATTCAGAAAGTGATTTCACTTCAAAATTTTAATGCGTTGTGTTGTTGTTGTAAAAGAAAATTAATTTTTCAGCCATATTAAAATTTTTGAGTAAAACACCTTTTAGATTCTTTTAAAAAACTTTTAACGGTTTTTCTTGATATATTTTCTTTACAATTTTTTTATATATGTAAAACATGATTCGTTGCTTAAAATTTGCAATTATTACTTTTACTTAAATTATTTAAAATAATTTAATAACCATACCATTTTTTTATTTTACACTTTAGAAATTCATTTCATAATAATAAGAATTTTATATTTGTTGTTTAATGAATATATGCATTTTAAATCAACCTAGAATTATTGCATTAAATGGCTATGAATTATTTTGGCATAAAAATATTTCTTTTTTGCTATGTAAGAAAAATTTTTTAACCATCAATCTTTTACTGCCTACTGTGGTAACAGCAAAACAATATCCCGTACAGATTTCGTGACACAGCTGTCACCACTCGGACACAATGGATAAATAATTTGGTCGAGCTTATCTCTTGTCTCTACAAATTTGGACATATCTGTAACTCTCTGTAATGAGGTATTTCTTTGCCAACAAGATATTTTCAGCGCATTCACCAAACATTTTTTTAATTTTATAACAAAGCGTTTTTCATGTTAATGACTAATAATAGGTTACATAAATTCACATAAATCAATAAATTTTGAATGAAGAATATGCAGAAAATTTTGTTAACAGATAATTTCTTCGTGCTAAAGTGTTAAGAGAAATATGTCCGAAGTTCTACAGGCAAGAGACTAGCGTCGTGTCGACATACTGTATATATTAGTTGAATTCATTTTAAAATATTTTATTATTGACAATATTTTATATATGTATTTTATATTCGTCATTGGTAAAAATAATGATAAATCTTCGAGTAAATCTGTGTTTGGTCTGTGTCAAAGTCTTTTGTCGGTGTAGTCTTCCCAGAGAATGTGAAGGCACTGTTCAACAGCTCCACCCTGTGAGATCTTTACTGTCCCAATTATCCACTTAGTGTTCATCTGTCCGATTCCTTTTATTGGATAAAAGGTGTGTCACAATGGTGACAGTCTTTAAAAAGTTGGAAAAATCAGGACTGATGAATATAAATGCTCTAAAGTGAATTTTTACAACAGAGATTGTTGGCACGGGCTGGGAATTACAACATGGGGTTTAGTAGATTACCCACCTGGGAATAAGGTAGACTTTCCCCTCAAACCAATAGCTTGTCTTGAGGCGATCCCATGGATACAGATCTAACCAATAAGCCAAATTGAAATAAGAAATAAAAATGAATTGAGAGATGGAGATAAATGAGAAGAGACACGTAGTCAGATTATGCAAAGCACCAGCGTGATGGTAAATGATCATTTTTGTCGCCAAAAGCATCTCGTGAATTGTCTGAAGAAAACGACGCCCTGTCAACCAGACCCTACCGCTATTCAAGATGAGCATGAAGTGCTTTAATTTGTGACTGTTAAAAAATTATGTATCTATTCCCTAGTGATGAAATAACCGTGGGTCTTTAATAAGGATTGATTGAAAAATTTGTAATATTTATTGAAATTAAGAGTCTGCCATAACTGAGATTCTATAGTTTATAATTCTAAAGTTTTTAATCCTGGGAGTACCTCTTTCTATTTTAAACGCTAATAATTTACATATTTGTTGTTAACTGATATCATTTGTGTAAACTTCTATTTTATATATGCATATAAATTTTATTTTTTATCTATATTTGTGTTCTTTATTTCATGGCAACGTTGCTATCTCTTATCTCACAAGATTCCGGAGTTAAACGATCTATCGGGAAATATATAATCTTGTGGTGTTTAATTAATGTGGTATTTTTTATGGGTTATTGCATAAATGGGTTAGTTTTAATTTGATTAAGTTTTGACGGAATTAGTTTGGTGGGATAACTATGGAGTTATTTAATACGTATCCTAAAGTCTTTTTTTTTTTTTTTTTTTTTTTTTTTGTTATCCGAATTCTTCTGTTTAAATGTGTAATGGTTGAAATAATTAATTTTTGTTGTTTGTCCCTCTAGAAAAACTTTTTATCTTGTGAACAGGGCTAATACATGCTTATGAAATATTGCTTGATAACAATTATATACATATATAATTGTTATCAAGCAATATATTCTCTTGTTAGGAAAAATGTGGTAGATTTTTAGTATGAGTCAAATAAGACAGGAAGATTGACCTCTTCAGAAATGGACATGGTAGCAAAATTAAAGTTAAAGACAAATTCTCGTAACGTTTTGAAGCTTTATTACAAGCTGATAAAGAATTGGGTTTAAAAAAATTTAGAGACACCATGAGTTTTCATTTTATATTTACTGCGTCCATTGATATTGAATTTGCTAAATTTTCCTCGGCTAAACATTTCGAATTTTTTTTCTGTACGATTGCAGAGACTCTTAAACAAAAATATTTTGACATAAATTCTGAAGGTATAATTCTGAAAGAAGTACACTCATGTCCATAAATTAAGGATAATGAAGTTCAGGCAAAGAAAGAGACAGAAGCAAAACAAATTTGACTTATTTGTAAAGTCTATTTATTAAACAAAACGTAAAAGAGCAAAAAAGAGGCTATATGTTTGACATAATTAATAAAATTGCAATTTTTACTCCCTGGAGCAAATTTCAAAAAAGAACCTATTTACAAAAAAAAACAGTCTAACGTGGCTAGTATGATGGATAATATGGAGTATGTGTCCCGGACGATGCAATACAGGCCTTACAACGCCTAGGCATGCTGAGTATCAAATTATCAATCTGATCTTGGGGAATATTACACCACTCATTAAGCAATGCCCTCCGAAGTTCCGGTTGACAGATGGGAGGGGTTGACGGGCTGCAATTCGTCGGCCAAGCATATCCCACACATGCTCTATTGGATTCAAGTCCGGTGAGTATGCTGGCCAATCCATACGGGTGATATCCTCCAATTGAAGGCATTCGTCTACAATGTTTGCACGGTGAGGACGGGCATTGTCATCCATAAACAAAAAATTCAGCACCCATGCACATGTTGTTCCAGAATGACATCCCGATAGATGTGGCCTGTCATCGTTACACTCTGAACATGCAGGTCAGTTCTGGAACCAAGAATAATTCCACCATAAACGAGCCATCCTGCACCACCGTAACGGTGTCGATCAGTGGTGTTCTCTTGGTGGTAACGGGCACTTGGCGCTCTCCATATGAAAGTCCGGCGTGAATCAGACTGCAAACTAAACCTGGACTCGTCGGAAAACATCACACCAGACCACTGTTGCGGTGCCCGCAATGCATGCTCTCTACTCCAGGTTAATCGCAGGCGACAGTGAGTTGCGGTAAGTGGAACACATCTGACAGGCCTACGAGCATATAGACCAATGTGCCCTAAGCGTCTGTACACGGTCTGCCTTGAAACTGTCGTACCGGTAGCTGAAGAGAGTTGACGAGACAGGTCCGATGCTGTGCTCCGTCTGTTTCTTTTGGCAGTAATTGCTAAATACCGGTCCTCATTCGGCGTTGTAACTCGGGGGCGACCTGTGCTGTAACATCTACTCACATTACCATCATCTTGGAATCGTTGCCAAAGCCTGGATTTGACACTCTGGGCGATTCCAAGTTCCTCGGATACTTCCAGCTGGGCACGTCCACATTCCAGTCGTCCGATAATTCTACCACGTAAAAAATCATCCAAATGCTTCCTTTGTGCCATAACTATGCGGTTATTGCACTGAAAGGCTTTTAAAAGCGCTTGTGAACAATTTTACTTCTTTGCCACCATTTCCTTATATACTCCTTCCTTATACCCTCTCTTACACTCTCGTCATTGTGACATACTATCCGCGCCATCTGGTGGTTTCCTGTAATTTGCATATTCTTCTTCAAGATGTGTGTGATAATTCTACAGGTGAAATTTTTATTTTAGAATTCAATTTCTGTGTGATTCTGAATTATCCTTAATTTATGGACATGAGTGTATTTCGGAAGGTTTTAAGGAAAAACTTATTTATTCACGATTTGTATCGATCTAATATTAAGTTTAAAAGCTCAGCTTATAATAGCTAATCCTTCGTCTTTTTAGAAGCAGTGGAAAAAGCAATTCAGGTTGTCACCCCGAATGTAAATTTCTTAGCCAAATATTTGTAATCAAATAGAAAAAGGCTCAAATATAGTAGACGCTGCATCAGACGGTTTTGCAAAATCTCTCGAGTTGGTTTTTAAAACTAAAAATCTTAAATGGTAGAATGGAGGAGCAAGACCAGACTAAATATGAGTCGAGTGAAAGTTGTAGCCAACAGGGACCTTCACAACGAAGAAATGAAAAACCTCCCACGTGCTACTACTGTGGTAAGGTAAGTCATATTGAGCCCCGTGTGAGAAACAATATTGGGGATATGAAACACTCTCTTTTTAGAAAAGATAAATACCACCCTTATCGACAACATTATTTCAAAAGGCCAAGGTTCAGCAAAACTAGCTTCAGGTGGAATTTATTCTGGGATTCTAAATTCTGGAAAAATCCACACTGACTTTTCTGACAAAGAATCAAAATTTTCTGCATGCACGATGCTTATAATAAATGTAAAATTGGACAACTATCAATGTAAGGCTATGATTGATACAAGTTCCGTTTTAAACTTAATTAGTCCTGACGTTTACCGTAATCTAAAACATTGTACACTGATTGCTCTACAGTAGAGAGTAAAAATCACCAATGTAACATTGTATTCTAGTTGTGTTGTTCATTCTAAAGTAATGATCGATAATTTTAGTTTTACTTATAATTTGGTTGTCTAAAATTCAAATCTGCCTCCTACTTTTGATAAAATATTAGGGTTTAATTATCTATCTTTGTCTTTTGATATAATATTAGATTTTAATTTTTTTAACAGGGTTCCCTTATTGACTGTAAAAAAATTCTCTAAGTAGGGACTTATTGATAAAAGTTGAATTTTAAAGGAATTTTTCATACCGCTTTTGTTCATAATGTTGATGAAGTTGTAAAATGTACAAAAAAGTTAGACGAGTCACAATGTAATAAGCAAATTTCCTCGCAATGTGACTTAGTTAGCAAAGTGATCCATAAAATCGGAACCCTTTCCCCCCACCACCACCACCCCCGTGCTGACTACCTCTTTAGAGTTACATATCCAAACTAAAATGAAAATATAAGTAATGTTCAAATAGTCCAGGTTTAGAATCTCAGTGTTCCAGCCACAATCTCAATTCAATCTATAAGGATTAGTGAAATTATTTCAAAGCAAAATATGAAGCCTATTGTCTCAATATTAAAAAAAAAGAAAATTCGTTTTTTTAAGGGTTCTTTCAGATTTGTTTTTAAAGAACCACTTCATTGTTATATAACTAACAATAATAGATATAATGTTAGAACAAAATTAGTGGATCCGAAATCTTTAAATCATTTTGTACTCAAATTGTGCCATGACAATAATGCTGTAGCACATGCGGATTTTCCAGAACTTTGAAAAGAGTTCCTGAAAATTACTTTTGACCAGATTTATAAGTAAATGTTAAAAATTATATAGCTTCGTGTCGCTTTTGTAATCCACGCAAAAGATTTGCCAAGAAAGTTAAAACTCCAGTTCAGAAATATTTTTGCCAAACTTTTTTTTTTTTAAGTTGCCAAAATTTGTCAAACAAAAAAAAAAAAACTTGCCAAAATCGAAACAAATTACTGTAGGTGATCTGGAACAATAATATATATCGAAAATAAAAATTTATTCCTTCAAGTAACTCCCTGAACTAAATGAAGGTCTTTTCAGAGTGGTAAAATAGTTTTCTCCCGTTATTTTTGCAATTCAATGCCTCTATGAGTCGTTAAATAAACAAAAGGTACATTTAAATAGGTAAATTAAAGTTATCGCGAGGAATATTTTTCCAGTTATTAAAAAAGACGAACCATATCAGGTTTTCTCAAACTATTCAGAGTATTGATAAAAAAAAAGGTACTTTATGCGAAGAAGATACTCTTGAACTCTTTCCTTCCTATTGTTTACCTTACATTAGCTAGGGTGACGAACAGCAGTTATTCGGTGTAAACCAGATTTGTTCGCAGCACGAAGTTGATTATTGGCGTATTAACTATATTATAGTTCTCTCCTTGCCTGAAGCGGCAGTAAATATTCTCTTTCTACACCACCCCCTCTACTCTCTATAACCAATCAAATTCAAAGTTCTAATAGATACAATTTAAGTAATTGAGATATTCAGGGTTTTGTTAAACAATTAGATCAGTAAACAAGTAAAATATTAAAAAAAATTTTAAAGTCCATTCCTACTTTTTTTCACTGTATTGCAGAAAGTCCTTTATAAATAAATTTGAAATTTTACACTTACATCTGGCGTATATCTGGTAGATACGTTGAACTTAAATCTAAAAAAAAAATTAAAATTAATTAATTAAATTTAATTAATATTTGAAAAAACTGTATTAACATCAAGTGTCATCCACTACAAGTTTCAAAAATGTATTTCAACTTGAGTGGATGAATAAAAGTATGTTATTAACGATTGAAAATTTGAACAATATGTATACAGCGAGTGTGTAAACTGATAGTAGGAAATGAAAAAAAGAGTAACAGATATTCATTAAATATTTTTGTCTTCTGTTACTTCCTATCGTTATATGTTTTAAATTTCACTCAATTCTGTTTTTACACTAACTTTTTTACGATTTTGATTTAACACGAAATAGAAAAAAAAATTTCTTCCCCTTTTATACAAGACTTATTTTGATTTAACACTATCGACTCAAATTTAAAGAAGAAAATTTTGCTTTACTGCGACGTGAAATGTAATGCGATTTCCATTTGTGGAAATTTGTATTGCCTCAACATGGAATTTTGTCTGCTTTCTCTGCCTTTTGAATTTGTTGTTCAAAGTGAAAAAACTTTTTCATGTTTATTAATCTTTGTTTTATTAATTATGACAGAAATATTTTTCAGTAGCTCATACATAATGTCACATATAACAAAACCGGAAAGGAAAGCGATATTTTTGAATATTAAAATTCATATTTTTAGATCGCCTTACAGCCGGATAAGGTGCGACGTCTGTAGAAAGGTATTTTGCTACAAAAATCTCGAATTTAAATTTCTTTTGATTATAGACAATGCACACGACCATCCCGTCTTAGAACATCCAAAGGTGCAATTTTGTTTTCTGCCGCCTAATACTACTTACTTGATACAACCATTAGATCAAGATATAATTGCGGCATTTAAAAACACTTTGCGAAGCGTGTAGAGGCTAAAGTTAGTAAATTACTTTTTAATTCTTTCAAATATAATTTTAAATTTGCATATTTTATTTATTGCTAACCTGTTTATTTTATATAAACCAATTAAACATTCCTCAAAAAAAAAGTGATTATACTAATATATAGATTTTTCATATAATAATTCAGAGAAACCAATCAGATCTTTTATTTTACTTACTTTTTATCGATTTATGGAATAATTGCTAATGTACTTATTAACAAATATTTTTAGATATTTAATTAAAAATGAAATCAATATTTTTGATTAAATTTTTTTCTAAATTTTCAAAATGAGAATATTGATGGAAAACTTTCATTAATCAAAATCAATGTTCCAAAATTTTGTAGTTACAATATTTTCTATATTATTTAAGCTTTTGTAAGTTATAGACACATAACATGTATTTGAGGGAGTCATAAATGACAAGCAATCTTTTTTTATAGAATGACCTGAGTAGGTTATAATGGATTCATGTCTGGAGAACATGCTGAGCAATTCATTAGAAGGTAAAAGGTCGTTCTTAGATGGAGTATGATGTAGCTTGGCTTTTCCTCTATAAAAATTATTCATTTGCAATTTTTGCAGCTTAAGGAGCCATAAATAATATTGGAATATCGCCAATGTATTGCTGAACTTGTATGGTTCTATTATTGATGATAAACGGGAAGCCATTAATAGAGATACCCACTTAGACCATCATGATACCTTCTCCAAATAGGATACTCTTATATTTCGCCATAACTCTTTTTTTATTACACCCATTTGAAGACATGCATGCAACGTCATCTTTACCAAGTACTTTTTGCAATCCTTTTGTTATTATGAAGTTAACAATTGGATGTCACGAATGAAATCCTAACCTGTTCAAGTAACATTGTAGTCTATAAATAAATAATTTATATACATCAACAATACAGGAATATATCACGAATATCAATAATACAGTCCAAAAAAATCTAACAGACAATTTTGTTCCAAATGTTGCATCCTCTTGAATTAACGAGTCGCCTAATGAACCGTTGGTATGGTGCCGTATTAAAGCAATCTGTGATAAGGTGAAGACAACCTTGTTCCACTCAGTTCCTTCTCATCTGATATGCTATTGAGACCACTGCGATTATCTGATGTAAAAGAAAATCGCATCACGGTAACAGACCAGGTAAAGAACTTGGAACAGTATGAATTGAAACATGCAACCTTGGCAAAGTGATTTTGGAAAAAAGTGGCATTGATATTACTGTTTCTCTTGGCCGTGAATGTTAAAATACAGGTCTTCATTTTATAATATTACAGGCTTCGGACCTTGTATATCTTTCTTATATATGTCCAGTTTCAAATAATTGTCTCCATAATATGAAAATCATACTAGTGGTCCCAAAAGCATATCAAATGACGAATAAAAAAATAAACATGGCATAATATGACGTAAATATGACATAACATACTTTGATATATTTTTTAAAACAAACATTACATTTTTAATTCCTACCAAAATCACAATATCTCCTAATTGTTTTGAAGGAAATGTGTACACATTTATGTTTGAAATTCTAGTAACTCTCTACCCTTTTAAAAAATAAAATTCCTCAAAATTATTTACGAAAAGTTACAGAGCGAATTAATTTATCGAGTTATGACACATAAATACAAAAAAAGACATTTCATTTTGAAATTTTTAAAAAGCAGCCGGTGGAATAATATTGTAATGCCTGTTGAATTTTTAAAATTTTCTGGAAAAAATTACAATTTTTATGATACGTATCAAATAAATTTTAAAACTTCGCGTGAAAAATTCGCAACATTAAATTTATAATAAAAATTAATTATCTCAAACAAGTGCTCGGCAATCGAAGATTTCAAAAAATTCTGAATTTTGAAAATTTTGTAGTAGAAGGGAATCTGCGGTAAGTTGAATTGGGTTTTTCAAAAATTTAAGACATAAGTCTTTTTACACAGTTTATTAGCTAATAAGATTATTGTTAATCTTATACAGAGTTGGAAGTCAGCTCAGAATCATATGGAAAGATGGTGAGTCTTCGTCGTATCTAAGTCAAAACAAATAATTTATATATAGATCATTGAAGGAGGTCTGATTAATTTTTGAATGGTATTGTGAATGTATTTTATTCATAGAAAATATACCAATCAAATGTCATAAGGAGAGAAGAGTGTTTGAAGAGCAAATGTATATTATTACGCACACATATGCATATATATATATATATATTAATTTGTAAAAAAAAATTTTCGATTAAGTGTTTTGAATAAAATTGGATTAAAAAAATATAAAATACCATTTAAAGAAAGTACTTTAAGAAAAGAAACGCATAGCTCAAACAGGTACCTAAATTATACCACGTGCCAGATACCTAGACAGTAACAGTCTGTTGCGGTTTTGCGTTCGCGTTTGGCAGTCCATAATTTTCGAAACAGTGTTTTCTGAAAATGAACTGATGACAGAAGTGGGATAAATATATTTCTTTCCTCACAAATCCTGTAATATTTTCGCTCTCGCGAACAACAGCACCAACAGTAGAACAACAAAACGATTTTCAGACTCAAGACAAGATTGCAAATACAATAACCACGATGCAGAGAGAAACCCCGGCCAGACGTCTAATAAAAAATAACGCGACGAAAAAATATTGTGGCCCGAATCTGTTCCGTCACACAGAAAAAGCGTTGTAGCAATTCGGAATGTCAATATTCAGTAATGGTCGATCTAAGAGTTGGACACGCTACCCCCGAAATAAAAGAAGGGAGAAATTGGGATTGATAAAAGAACTGTTGAGTTATTCAGGAAAAAATTCTTGAATGAAAGAAAGATTCAGGCCGTCGATCATACAGATAGGTAAAATATTTTATGGAAAAGGGGAGTTGTAAGTCTGAAACTGTATTTCCCGAATCAAATGCATCGAACTTCACAGTCTCGCAATTGAAAAACGGAACTCATAAAAATTGATTCCTGGACGTTGGATCAGAGGGACTGCATAATGCATTGTACCTTATTACACCAGAGCGGTCGTAAAAAATGTTCGAGCGTAAATTTGGTTTTATTTACGAATCGTTTGTTCTCTGGAAGCTATCAGTCTTGTATGCAGGCTGGGAAGCTATACATCGATAAGAGTTTGGGAAGGACTTTTCCAGTTGTTCACTCAATTTGGTTTATGATATGCCGAGGCTTGAGGTATATGTTATCTATGCATACATATCCATCTTACGCTGTGGTTACACTTTTCGATCTTTGGCATTAGTAGACACCAGGGGTGGGGAGCCGGCTAAAAAAAATTTCCGACTGCCGACTCCGTCCGCCTGACTCTTTTCGTAATTTTATGTACTATGATCTTTGTGAATAGATTTAGATAAATTTGAGGAATAAATTCAATGACTTTTATTGAAATCAGATATCTATAAAAATTGATTTTTTCATAACAAAGTATTTTTGACAAATTTAAAAAATGTGATATTTGCACTCACTTAAAAGACATTCTTGTACATTAAATTTTTTTACAAAAAAAAAACCCAACAAACATATATCCTATTATAGCATTATTAAATTAACAGGTACCAAAGTATTATAGAGTAGCTTAATACAAGCAAAAGAAAATGTGCATTTTGAGCACAAAGATGCTATAATTGTAATATTTTTTTATTTAATATCGACTGGCCTCATATATCACTTATGTAAGCCACGAACAGACCACCGATGGGTGAAGAGCGGAGACAGTACCTTCCGGAAGGACTTTTTGGGGTAACTATCTGTATGGTAGAAAACTCGGAAACTCCTATCAGGCAGAATGACAATCAATACGAGGCATTTTTACACATATTACACTTATAAATTTGTCAAAAATACTTTGTTATAATAAGAACTTATTATTATCGATATTTGACTCGGGAGTCAGGAGTTTGATGAAATTCTTCATCAAATCTCTTCGTTTTTTAATGCGATGGCTACAACAACACCGCCAGCGGATTCGAACCTCGGCTCTCCTGCACGCTGTTGCCATTGGGCCACGAATTGGGCACTTGTAAAACCTTAAATCTTATTTTTTTAATTAATAGAAAAGTTTCTGTAAGATCTTGTTTCATTTTTGATCCAAAAGAGCTTTTGTTAGGCCTCACTGTTGAGAAAAGTCTCTCAACATTTGCTTTGTATGCTGCTAAAGGAGTCACAGTCTTTGCTGGTGGTTGTATTATTGAAGGATACAATTGTATTGCCTCCTTAACATTTAATTTTAATAGTAATTCCTTAAATTTTGGAATTTTTTTTTTTTGTAAGAGAGTCGAGAGTAGGATTTTTAAACATAATCCTGGCTCCGACTCCCGACTCCTACAAAAATGTTCGACTCCCGGATAAGATTATGACTCATTATCTCTGATAACTGCAATGAAACTTTTTACTTTAAAGCTTTTTCTGAATAAATAGTATAGCATCAATTAATGTCGAACTGAAATGAATTTTGTAGAAAGTTATACTACAATTATTTTTTAGAGTAAATAAATTTATAATTAAACAATAATCAGGCCTACAAAAGGAAAGAGAATGCTGTAAAACTTTCAATTACGACCAACTGAGTTTCTAAGTAATAAAAAGTATCATGCGTATACTGATTTGCATTTAATTGTTTAGCTATATTATTTCTCGGTTTGCAGTATTTTTAATTAGTTTTGATTTAATGCTGTTTTTTAGTTTCATTTAAAGTTAACTAATGTTGTTTATTAGTTTCGCCAGTGAAAAGCGCTATAATAACTTCTATAGTTAAGCTAAATGCACTTTCATTCTACTATAAGATTGCAGTAGTTACTTACGAGGCATAATACATAAGACTTTACGTCTTAATCAAAAAGTTTAGTGCTTATATGTCTCGTGGGTTTTTAAATTATTTATCTGTTCTACATCAAAGAACCAAAAGAAATTCTTAAATTATTGTCATAGATTACATTTTATGTGCCTTACTTGTGGCTCAGTGGTAATGTGCACTGCTGGTGAGTATTAGGGCTGAGATGTTGGCATTGTTGTAAACGCTGTTTGTGATGTTCAGCAACTTCCTCGTTAGTCAGACTTACTGTTGGGAGTTTTTCCGGGTTTTTTAAGGAAATTGCAGGGTAGTTCACCCTAAGCAAATGTAGGAGTTTTCCGAATATTCTCCCCATACGATACACAAATATGGGGAGTTCTTCCTCAAAGCCCTCTTGTAAGGAA